>MJUU01010130.1:25137-37039 GCA_002080025.1 Modiolus philippinarum | reverse complement strand
CAACAAACGGGATGCGCGTCACCTCTGTATACCCCGAATTGACAGGGAATTCCACTATCCAACAAACGGGATGCGCGTCACCTCTGTATACCCCGCATGGACAGGGAATTTCCACTATCCAACAAACGGGATGCGCGTCACCTCTGTATACCCCGCATTGACAGGGAATTCCAATATCCAACAAACGAGATGCGCGTCACCTCTGTATACCCCGGATGGACAGGGAATTCCACTATCCAACAAACAGGATGCGCGTCACCTCTGTATACCCCGCATTGACAGGGAATTTCACTATCCAACAAACGGGATGCGCGTCACCTCTGTATACCCCGCATGGACAGGGAATTCCACTATCCAACAAACGGGATGCGCGTCACCTCTGTATACCCCGCATTGACAGGGAATTCCACTATCCAACAAACGGGATGCGCGTCACCTCTGTATACCCCGAATTGACAGGGAATTCCACTATCCAACAAACGGGATGCGCGTCATCTCTGTATACCCCGCATGGACAGGGAATTCCACTATACAACAAACGGGATGCGCGTCACCTCTATAGACGACGCTTCTGAAAACTAATTTAGGTGCATGGGAAAAGTACCGCAAGAGGCCATATTATTATCTTCATATCGTTTTACAACCTTCTATAAATTGAAATATTTTTTGCATAAGACTTTGACATCAGAAACGAATTAAAGCAATAGCAACTTAGATCATTTCGTATGTGTTGGATTGAAATGTCATTTAATTTCAAACTCACTATATTAAGTAAGCAAGGCAATGAATGGAACATCGAGACTTGCACATTGATAAAAATATCAGGAATACGATCTCTAACAAAGCGTTATATAACGTATCTAAATAATTATTCTGAAGAACAATTCATCTCTTCCATCATTTGAGGTACACAATAACACTGCCTCATTTCCCTACGTAGTTATCTATCAATCTTGTGGACATTTCGTTTCAATTCAAATGTTAACTATAAAGGCGTATACATCATCACGCAATGATTAGATACATTACAACAGTAAAGTACTCTAGGGACAACACTCTTGATTTCATGTACATGTACATGTTTAATAGAATGAAAACTGATTTCAGAGGAAGAGATAAGTTCGTGACAGATCTTCGTTTAAGTCTTCTTAGATCTGCTTTTCGTTGAGTCCATATCGCCATTTCTTTTAATTAGGTTTTCGTGTTTTGTTTGCTTTGTAGTAAATTGCTTTTTGCAACTTTTTTATGATCTTCCAAATGTTAAATGTACCAGTGACATTCTTGAACGTTTAATTTTCCTAGATTTTTTTTCCTTCAGAATTGATGCATAGCGTTAAATACTGATCAATTACAAATAAATGTCAATTTTCATTTATATTGAAAGCCTTATTGGGTAATGAAACATTGCGATAAAAGCAAAGAGAATGTTTTAATTTCTCACTTACAACTCACCAACACACAGAAACACAAAATTACGCTTCATATCAAAAGCAACTTGAAAATCATTTACGTAGCATGATATTCCGTATTGAATATTTTGTCACATTTTTTCCCTTTATCTGAAAATTAATATTGTTGACAGCTTGCTGATCTACTTATTCAGCTAAAAACAAATTTGATACTCTAGATAAGCGCGAACATAAAAGATTATTGGATATCTAATGCTTTTTAAAACTTAATTTGATCTCTAATATACAAGTGTTAATCTATTATATTTCAGGATACAGCTAAAACTATTTAACGCTAAACATTGCTGAAATCATGCTTATTTCCTTTTTTATTCTAACTCAAAGAAGCGTTAAAACACCATCCTAATTTTTAAATATCCAATATCACACAATCTGGTGCTGCTGTTAATCGTTTGTAAAAAGAATACTTTATACGGTTACACGTCGAGATATGCGGAACAGCAAATAGCTTTCACTAATATTTAATGATTCATTTGAGAATAAAAGAGGTTTATTTAAAATGCAAACAAATAAAATATTCCATATCTTATTTCTTTCAGCTAAGTAACAGAACTTGTTTTTTGTCAGAATTCTCATTCCATAGCGACTGGAAGTCTCAACATGAAAAAGAAAGGAAATGGGGTAAATGTCAAGAAGACAACAACCCATCTCCAGGTTAAAACGACCCAAAACAAAGCATCTAGGGGTACGGTCTTCAACACAGTGAGGAACCTCATACCATATAGCAAGCCCTAAACNAAAAAGGAATTTATTTACATTTGTACATAAAGCACACCCAAATTTATACGACATAAATTGGACCACTGTATGATATCTATTTCCCTGATGACAACAAATCCTTTAATCCTTTAAAAGCTTGAGATTGTTGTTTCCTCTACCGAATTTGACATGTTCAACTATAAGAAGCAAGTGATGCTTACTAATCCGGTGCACCTAATCTCACACATGGTTTTTTTTATTATAGGTCTGTGTTCATCTCTGTATGTCTCTCCGTTTATTCTTTTTGTGTGGTCACCATGTTATGTATTTGTTTCTTTGGATTTTTTTTTTCGGTATTGCCACAGTCCTTTGGTTTTTAGTTATAGATTGACGGTTCGGTCCTCATTTTAGGACCAGTATTCATATGTTGATTTTTACCATGACAGTTTTAAAACATCAACTAAACAGAAAATGCAGTGCATGTATTACATTATGAGAAAAGAAGAACTATAAATTATGTTGTCTCATTAATTATTGCCTTTTTCCTCCGTTAGTTCTGCTTTTTCGATCTATAATTATTACTTTATGGGAATTTATAGACAATTTCCAAATTCATATATTTCATGTAAAATTTTGGCACATCCCCGTTCACCAAAATATAGGAAATTCCATCCCCATTTTACTCTTTTTTTATTCTGAAGTTCGGTATCTGGTTACTGTGACTTTGTTATTCATTTTGAAATTTATATATTCCCGTAATTTGCTGGTTTCTTATATATTTTTGCCAGTTTAATCTTCATATGATCAACAAATAGACTACACACTCTTCATCTTTACTATAATTATGTAAACACAGCTATCTCAAGCCATGTGGAATGTACTGCAAATTCCCTTCGCCAGTTAAATTTGAGCAAAAAAAAAAATCATTATTTCCAATTTCAAATGAGTGAAATATACCTTTTATTTGAAGTCATTATTTTTTATTCAAATACTAAGCGTTAGAAGGAAATATTTTTGGTGTAGAATAGAAGAGGAAGAAAAGTTTTTATGCATCAAGATATGAATTATACCGATAGCTGGTTACGTCGGATATACGCAACACCTTAAATCGATCCCGACTAAAACTCTAAAATTTGAAAGTAATGTCAATTCTATTTCATACTACCATATTCTAACATATATAGTTACTCGCAACATTACCTAAAAATAAAGGGCTACGCCGAGCGCAGCATGATACGACCGCAGCAATTCGTCCACTGAAATTTGAAAAAGGTTAATTTAAAGTGAGTATGGACATAAGAAAGAGCTTGACACAATAATTAGATGGACGCAATGAGGAGATTGACCAAGTAATTAGCTGGAAACAAACTAGGGAAAATAAAAATTAGCCCTTATGACTCCTTATGATTCCTCTTTAATCCTTTATAGCTCAGAAACGGTAAGAGCTACGCCCAATCCATTGACATGCTGCTGAAAGCTTGAAAAATAAAAATTTTAGGTAATCTGTAAATTTACGATTTTGGTCCCCTTCGGCCCCTCATAGCTCGGGAACGGCAAGAGCTACGCCAAATCCATTGAATACCACTGAAAGCTTACATCAAGTAGAATCCAAAGAAAAAAATCCCATCGAAATCCGACGAAAAATAAAAACTTTAGGTTATCTGTAAATTTACGATTTTGGCCCCCTTCGGCCCCTCATAGCTCGGAAACGGTAAGAGCTACGCCTAATCCGTTGACATAATACTGAAAGCTTACATCAAGAGGAATCTAAAGAAAAAAATCTCATCGAAATCCGACGAAAAATAAAAAATTTAGGTCATCTGTAAATTTACAATTTTGGCCCCTTCAGCCCCTCATAGCTCGGAAACGGTAAGAGCTATGCCAAATCCGTTAGCATAATACTGAAAGCTTACATCAAGAGGAATCCAAAGAAAAAAATCCAATCGAAATCCAATGAAAAATAAAATTTTTTGGTTAACTGTAAATTTACGATTTTGGCCCCCTTCGGCCCCTCATAGCTGGGTAAGGAAACAAGTTACCAAAAATCTAATAGTAGAGCGCTACGATAATTTTTCATAAGGAATCCTTTCGAAAAAATTGCATCAAATCGGACTAAAAATGAAAAAAAATGAATTTTTTTAAATTGGCCCCTTTTGGGCCCCAATTATCTCGTGAACGGTACATGCCACGTGAAATCCGTTGGCATACTCCCGATTGGAAATTTTCTAAGGAGTTTACTGAAAGAAACCCATCAAAATCCGATAAAAAATAAAGATTCTACAGTCAAATATGTGAAAACAACCAATTTAACCTCTTTCGGCCCCTTTTTCTAAAACGGGCGAGGCCAGGAACATAAAATTATAGCCTGGGCTAAAGCATGTGCCAAGAAACATCATACTAAAATTTGAAAATGATCTGTTCACTGGATATAAAGTTATGCTGTCCACAGACACAAAAATACCCAATTTTACCCCTTTTTGGCCCCCTTCTCTGAAACGGGTGGGGCCATAAACCCTAAATTAAAACCCGGGATAGCCATTATGCCAAGAAACCACATACTGAAATTTGATGATGATCCGTCCACTAGAAACAAAGTTATGTTGGCCACAGACGCTGACGCCGACGACTGCGCCATACCATAATACGACCGCAAAATTTTTGCGGTCGTATAATAAATAATTTTATGAGGCATGATGTTTCCATGTGTCGTGACTGTCCTTGTCGGCACAACACTTAAGAATTGTAATATAGAGACTCCGTTTGCTCCGGACCATCACATCAAGCTTTTTTACACACAAAAGAATTAAGAGAAAATATATTACATAACGGTGGACGGAAAAACAATTATCAATACATACAATAGAAAAGACGGAGAAAGTTCATTTGACGGAGTTTAAAGTTCATATTGAAATTTTAACGGAGAAGCAATGTCCACCATGCATATTTTTATGCCCCCAGATCGATGATCGGGGGCATGCATGTTGTTTTTGTCCTGTCTGTTTGTTTGTCTGTGCGTCCGAAACTTTAACCTTGGCTATAACTTTTGAACTAGATAAGGTAGACTTTTCATACTTAGCAGGTGTATAGGTCTAGTCAAGAGGAACATAAATATGCCAAAAAATTAGGTCAGATCAAAGGTCAAGGTCACAGAGGTTAAAAAGGGGTGAAATTGGCTATGTTCATATATATCCTATTGAGACGGGGTTTGTTTCATGTTATTGCTGATAAAATTGCACAACTGTAGTATGTCGACAGATTTGAGGTAGCATTTACATGTACCGTTTTTGAGAAACTGAGAAACAAGAGGCCCAAAGGGGGACAAACGGAATTTTTTTTAAAATTTTTTGTCGGATTTTGATGCAGTATTTTCTGTAGGTTTCTTATAGCATGTTTAAACAGATACTTTTTACAATTTAAACCATTTCAATAAACAAGAGGCCCAAAGGGGCTTCATCTGTTTCAGAATAAAGGGGTTAAATTTGGTGTTTTATGGTAATAAACAACTTTTGAACTATGCAAGATAGACTTTGAATACTTGGCAAGTGTATAGGTCTTGTCGATATGAACATAAATATGCAAAAAATTAGGTCAAAGGTCAAGGTCACAGAGGTAAAAAAGGGGTAAAATTGGATATTTTTTATATATTTTACTGTAGAATCTGGGGGCATATGTAGTGTTTCACAAACACATCTTGTTTCCAATGTTATTCGTTTATCTGAAAATTATTATTTCCGACATCTTCCTGATCTAGCCTAGATAACCGTGAACACAGATCAGATTATTGAAGATTTATTCTAGTATGATAACAACGGTTAACAAAATGGACGACGTTACAACTAGATGACGTCATATGTTTTGTTCACAAAAAGAAACGTCTGTAACTTTATGTAATGGTTGACGAAAATGATCGACACTTATGCAAATAACTCAATACTCAATACTCAATTATGCAAATCTCCAAAAACAACTGGCGCCAATGAATTATTTCTGATATAACAATGAAAGGATATGGAGTAAGTACTCATAAGACAAAGTCTCTACAAATGCATGTTAATTAAGAAATTTGGAAAATGTGACAAATAAATTTCCAAGTGGGTTAATCGTGATATGACAGATATGTTTGCATTTTAAACTTTACCTCTATCTGTTTTTTTTTAGATTTTTTTGTTTGTTTGTTGAAAACCATCAACATTTCTTTAAAAAATGACCGAAAAAGAGAATCAGTTTAAAATGGGTCATCAGATTATCTTCAAAATTTCAAGGTTGGCACATCTTGTCATGCTGATCATTTCAACCATGAGTCAGAATTTTAATATCTGTTGAGGTTTTTCGAGTTACTTGGTGAATAAAAGGATATGGAGTTAATGCACATGAGACAAAGTCTCTACAAATACATGGTAAAAAACAAGCAAAGGAACAACGCTTTTATTGTTGTTCTTCATCTTGAAGTCACCATGAGGCCTTCAACAATGAGCTTTGCTCATACCTCATAGTAAGTTCAAGACAGCCCCTAGCACCGGTTTAAGCGGAATTCTTTGCTAATTGTCGAGCAACGCTACATCCATGTCTTTCTTGGTCATGGGTGTGGGATTGTCAACAAACATCAATTAAACTGGCAAAGTGCTCTTACAATCACTGTCATCCTTTGCCCGACAAAAGCACTAGTGTCTTAAGCTAGTGGACAACTACAACATATAGACAAACACAGGGCACTCATCAAGTCGAATGTAAGGAATCTTGGCGTTATAAAATAGTGAGATGTGGGCACTTAAAACAGGTGGTCTGGATTACATTTCGAAATTAATAAAATAAATGCCAAAATTTTAAAGTATCAATAGTATATCCATATGAGAAATTCTCTCACGCACAAGTACACCATAACTGAAAAATATAGAGAGCATGCATCTCTCGCACGGGGATTCTTTTTGTCCAATTTACCCGTACGTTCTATTTTAAGTAATGACCGCAATGTTGTTTGATATGGGATTTTGAAAATAACAACATTCGAAACTAGATACCCTTGTGATGATTCAATTGAAATTTCGTGTTGCCCAGTGGTTTCAGAGGAGACGATTTTTGAAAGTGAGCGATGGCAGAAGTTCTCACTAACCACTTCCGGATAATTTGGCGCCTCAGTCAAAAAGTTCCTAAAGAATATAAATTTGAAAATAATGTGTTTCAAATTATAAAAATGGAATAAAAAAGATGGAATAAAAAAGATAACAGGAAACACCTTCAATGGCCGAAAAACATAGCCACATACCAGAAAGTAAATAGGAACTGCAAAAGAAAAAACCCACAATAAAAATACAAAAGACAAACATAAACAACGATAGGAACTCGGGACAGCCGGACTTGGTACCGGCACTAGCAAAAGCCAGCGGTAGGTATAACTGGTTTATGGGTACCCAAACATCCCCTTTCTCTGTCCCGTTTCCCTATAGTAGAATAAACATACGAATAAAACCCATACAGGTAGACTACTAACTCCATGACCACAATCTAGAAAGGAAAAATGGGGGAACAAAACGTAATTTTGAAAGATGGGTCAAAGAGTGCTCGCCGCTAAACTGCCTGCCGGCTAGCTCAAGGAGCCTAGTCTGCTGGTAAAACACTGTCGCACTACGGAAGGAAAATCAAATTCAAAACTCCCAATGGGTTTGGTAAAGAATCATCATGTATTTCAGTAGACATCGGCAGTATCAGCGAGAGGCCAGTATGTGTGTAAAATCCTCAGGTCATTGGATCCCAAAGCTATTTTAACGGACACGTGTAGAATATTCTGTCGATATCCCCTATTGCGTAAAGAATGTAAGTTACGTCCCAGTTTTTCTGGATTTTTAATCAGTTTCTGACATTTTTTAACAACATTTCCGTAAAATCGAGGATGGGAAATGCCCTTAGAAATAAGCTGTTTGCGAGTGACATTATATTTAGATGTCAGATGTTCATATCTTCGATAAAACTTTTTAAATGTATTTAACAATTTATGAAATCTGTAACCTTGCTGCAAAAGTTTTGAAGTGATAGTAAGGTTACGTTCATTGAAGTCGTCAAGAGTAGAACAAACGCGTGCGAATCGTACCAGTTGAGAAATATAAACTCCGTAGGATGGGACTAGAGGAACGTCGCCGTCAAGAAAGGGGAAATTAGTAATACTGAAATCAAAATCATCCCTTTTATCGTAAATTTTAGTTTTTATTTTACCAGAGTCAACGATGATAGTTAGATCCAGAAAAGGCAATTCTTAGAATCATTATTAGCTTTATTAAGTTTCAGTTGTTGTGGGTACATGTAAATGATGTCGACATAATCTAAAAACTGGGTATTGTCAATAGTAAGGATATCGTCAATATACCTGCTGTTATCGTTGAAAATAGAAATAAGTTGATAACTGTTTTGTATGGTCCCATTTTGTAATTTTTTCATGAAGTCACGTTCGTAACAGAAAAGAAAAAGATCTGCAATGAGAGGTGCACAATTTGTACCAATAGGAATTCCAATGACCTGTTGATAAACAATGTTGCCAAAACGAACAAAAATGTTGTCAAGCAAAAGATTAAGTGCTTTAATCGTATCATCACACGTCCAGGAGGAATGATTGTTGTAAGTGATATTAGAAAAGAATCCTTGCTTTTTGTTACAACAAATAAACTGCAGTCCAGAAAATTTAAAAGACCATTTAATCAATTGTCCCAATTTAGATTTTATCAGATTATGCGGAAGCGTTGTATAAAGTGTAGAAAAATCATAACTGTCGATAGATGAAACTGGTTTTTGTATTGATTGCAATTTATCTAAAACTTCAATAGAGTTTTTTACACTCCAAAAGTAATTGACACCAGAGTTTTGATAAGTTTTTTCACAATATTTTATAATTAAGTCCTTTATACAAGAAAGTGCACTGGTTAAATGGATGGACAAGTTAGTAGTAGAACAATTACTAAATACTTAAATAAAAGTATATTTTAATGGTAAGAACATCATGAAAGCTGATAGCATATTATTATAGGAAGAAGTTTCATAATTGACTAAAGTGTATGAATATTGTGTTGACACATGAGTGAAAGGACATTTGTCATTGTAGAGCAGCACATGTCATAGAGAAGGTATTCCATATTTTTATTCTTTGCAATTTTGTGAGAAAACTAAACGTTGACCCCCGTATTTTTGCAACAGGTTTCAGTTCCTGAGATAAAATGCTTCGAAATGATTTATGATATAATACATTTGCTAAGCGTATATGTTGAGGACAAAACTTTGAAATTGCCTGTTTTTGTCTTTAACTTTATAATCGATTAATGAGGCCAAAAGCTTTCCCTGGCATAACGAGGTGGGCTAAAAACGAATCAAAGCAATCACACACACACGCACACACACCAAAAAAAGAGGAAAGTATAAAGTAGTCTGTCATGGAATATTCCATATCAGTAGTATACATGTACCGTTCAGTTCGTATTTGACGAGGTGACCGACGAGGTGCAACGAGGTGCTACTGTAGTAATACTATATATCATGCCTTCGTCTTTGACGAGGTGCTATTGTTCTAATAGTATATTTTATGGCTTGGTATTGGACGAGGTGCTATTGTTATAATAGCATATTCTATGGCTTCGTATTGGACGAGGTGCTATTGTTCTAATAGTATGTTCTATGGCTTCATATTGGACGAGGTGCTATTGTTCTAATAGAATGTTCTATGGCTTCGTATTGGACGAGGTGCTATTGTTCTAATAGTATATGTTCTATCGCTTCGTATTGGACGAGGTGCTATTGTTCTAATAGGATATTCTATGACTTCGTTTTTGACGAGGTGCTATTAACACTTCACTTGGTTTACATGGTAACTGTTTATTTTATTGTATTCTCGCCCTCTAAGATGCTTTCATGTTTGAAGCTTGGGTCTCGCCCTAACTTAAGTATGCAAATGGGATAGATATGCAAATGAGGTGTTACTAATTAGAAACAGTCCATTCTGGTATTGCCTTTAACCCTAATTTTTACCCTATACCTTAAACTCTAACCCTAAACCTAAGCCTATCCATAATTTATTGACCCTAACTAACAGTAACCTTAATGTATATAAAAGTAACCCTTACCCTAATGTATATAACCACAACCCTCACCGTCATCTAACCTTAACCATGATATAACCCCATTCTATTTATGATCTAACTTTAACCCTAACCTTTTACCTAAATCTTTTGTTGTAGTTTTGTAAGATAACCAGCTATGACTTTGTTTAGATGTATTATAACTAACTCCATCCAACTCATACTTACACCAATCCTAATCTTAATACTATACCCTAATCGTTTTACCTTTTGTATGCATTATTATGTGTTCTCTCAATTCTTATACACTCATTTTCTGATTTTGTTGTTTTTGTTCACGACTAACCCTAACCATTCTTTTTGCAGTTTTTTTTCTATATCTCCATAGTTACTTCCTTTTTTTATTGTTTTTCTAATATTCTCAAACTATTGGAGTTATCTCCCTTTTATTGCTAACCCATGGTAACTCTATATTCATTTTTTTCTAAAATGTTATTTCATATTCGTAAACTATTGGAGTTATCTCCCTTACCCAGCCTCTTACCCTAACCAAAGTTGCTATGACCATTCACTATTCATTTATTTTATTGTTTGTTTTTTGTTTTCGAATCTAAATCTAATCTTCTCATGTTATCCCCTTTTTATCCAACTTCGAACTCTAACTCTTAGTTGCTATGACAACTCTATATTCATTTTATTTTAAGAAATAGATTATTGCAATTGGGCCCTGTGCGAATTAGAACATGGGCAGACCTTATAGTTGTCAATATTTTATACCGAGCGATAGCGAGGTATAAAATGAAGACAAATATGAGGTCTGACCATATTCAAATTCGCATAGAGCCCAATTGCAATAATCTATTTCGATTCTAATATATTTAACAAGAGTTTTGAACAATCGAAGCGGCTCTTAGAGAGCGATATTGGGTTTTACACTAGAATTGAAAGATGTCGGAAAACTGCATAAAAACACACATAAATGGACATAGAGAAATTTATATCCGTTGTTTTATTAGCAAAAGTGGCTCATAAGCTTATGAATTAGTACAAATAATCTATTATAAATCGAAGTTGGTATAAGTGTAAACTGGACAGGTTGTATTTCTGATATATATGACTGTTTAGTTATGTTATACTTCAGGCCAAAAAAGAAAAGAAAAGGAATAAAACTCATATTTATAATTTTATTAATTTGCAGTTTTATATTTAAATCGTAGAGCATGATGTGCAACGTAGATAAGATTCCATAACAACAACACACTCGTTGATAGGTTACGGTTATGTCAATTTCAGTTCCGGGTCTTAAATTTAGTAACTGCTGTAAATTTATATTATTGTCATTTTTGGGTGATTCATTGTTTAAAAACTTTATTTACACAAAATAAAATGAATATTGAGTGAATAAAATGTGAATTTGTACTTTAAGAATGCCTTTTGTAAAAAAAAATATATACGCATGTGCTAAAAAATATTGTTGGAATTAGAACATAGCTTTGTTTCCAAAGCGGAAGAAGAGACTCATATTAGAATTTATACTTTTTTAATAACCATAGTCACTTTCCCCTTTCCATAACCTAACCACTAAGGCATTCTCCTTGAACTACATTATTTTCTCGTTTCTTGGAGGTCACTCTGCGTTTATCCAGGCTTGTGACTGGCTATCCGATAAGATAGGCCGCA
>MJUU01010130.1:0-14448 GCA_002080025.1 Modiolus philippinarum | reverse complement strand
TATAATTTGGAAGTTAAAAATTTCATGAATTTTAGCATTTAAGAGGAATGAAAAGTATAATTTTAAGTTTACAGTTTAAACTTACTCTATAAAAATGACAAAAGCAATAAAGTGTTTGAAAATTTTACTTCATGATATCCTTCCGAAAGAGTTTGATATGTTGGGAAATAAAAAAGTTATGAAATTTAGCATAGAATAGACAGAAAAGTTCGATTTTTTAATCAGTGGTTCAAACTCAGTCTTTAAAAATGACGAGAACAATTCAGTGTTTTGAAAATTTTACACCATAGTATCCTTTGGGAGGAGTTTTATAATTCCCGAACCAAAAACTTGATGCATTTTATCATTAAAAAGATATGAAAAGTAAAAGTTAATGTCGACGGTTTATACTAAGTCTTTAAAAATGTCAAAAAAGTTAAGTGTTTTGAAAATTTTACATCATTATATCCTTGCGAAGAAGTTTGATATGTTGCGAAATACAAAAATTATCAAATATAGCATAGAAAAGGTATGGAAAGTAAGATTTTGAAACAGCGGTTTAAACTAAGTCTATAAAAATGACCAAAAAAAAATCAGTGTTTTGAAAATTTAACATCATAATATCCTTTCGAAGGAGTTTTATAATTCGCGAAGCAAAAACTTGATGAATTTTAGCATTAAAAAGGTATGCAAGTAAAATTTTCAGTCTGCGATGTAAAGTAGCTCTTGAAAAATGACAAAAAAAGTTAAGTGTTTTGAAAATTTCACATCATTATATCCTTGCGAAGGAGTTTGATATGTTGCGAAATAAAACAAATCTTCAAATTTAACATAGTATAGGTATGCTTTGCTTTAAAGATCTTACTTTTCATACATATTCTATGTTAAATTTGAAGATTTTTTTATTTCACAATATATCAATCTCCTTCACAAGGATATAATGATGTGAAATTTTCAAAACACGTAACTTTTTTGTCATTTTAAAGAGTTAGTTTACATTGCAGACTAAAAATTTTACTTTTCATACCTTTTTAATGCTAAAATTCATCAAGTTTTTCCTTCATGAATTATAAAACTCCTTCGAAAGAATATTATGATGTTAAATTTTCAAAACACTGAATTTTTTATTGTCGTTTTTATAGACCGAGTTTAAACCACTGTTTCAAAATCTTACTTTTCATACCTTTTATATGCTAAATTTGTTGATTTTTGTATTTTCGCAACATATCAAACTTCTTCACAAGGATATAATGAAGTAAAATTTTCAAAACACTTCATTTTTTTGACATTTTTAAAGAGTTAGTATCAACCATCGACATAAAATTTTGCTTTTCATATCTTTTTAATGCTAAAACTCATTAAGGTTTTGCTTCGCGAAATACAAAACTCCTTCAAAAGGATATTATGATGTTAAATTTTCAAAACACTGAATTTTTTTTGCTCATTTTTATAGACTTAGTTTAAACAACTGCTGTTTCAAAATCTTACTTTTCATACCTTTTCTATGCCAAATTTGATGATTTTTGTATTTTGCAACATATCAAACTTCTTCGCAAGGATATAATGAAGGAAAATTTTCAAAATACTTAACTTTTTTTGACATTTTCAAAGAGTAAGTATAAATGTAGACTAAAAATTTTACTTTTTTTATTTTTTTAATGCTAAAATTCATAAAGTTTTTGGTTTGCGAATTATAAAACTCCTTTCAAAGGATACTATGGTGTAAAATTTTCAAAAACCTGAATTTTTTTCGTCATTTTTATAGACTTAGTTTAAACCGCTGTTTCAAAATCTTACTTTTCATACCTTTTCTATGCCAAATTTGATGATTTTTGTATTTCGCAACATATCAAACTTCTTGGCAAGGATATAATGAAGTAAAATTTTCAAAACACTTAACTTTTTTTGACATTTTTAAAGAGTTAGTTAGTATAAACCGTCGACTAAAAATTTTACTTTTCATACCTTTTTAATGCTAAAATTCATCAAGTTTTTGGTTCGGGAATTATCAAACTCCTCTCAAAGGATACTATGGTGTAAAATTTTCAAAACACTGAATTGTTTTTGTCATTTTTAAAGACTGAGTTTAACCCACTCATTAAAAAATCTAACTTTTCTGTCTATTCTGTGCTAAATTCCATAATTTTATTATTTCGCAACATATCAAACTCTTTCGAAAGGATATCATGAAGTAAAATTTTCAAAACACTTTATTGTTTCTGTCATTTTTAAAGAGTAAGTTTAAACCGTAAACTTAAAATTATACTTTTCATACCTCTTAAATGCTAAAATTCATGAAATTTTTAACTTCCATATTATATAACTCCTTGGAAAGGATATGATGAAGTAAAAGTTTTAAATTACTGAATTGTTTTGATCATTTATTAGACCGACTTTTTGGTTTTTTTCCTACTTATCAAATTATTTATTTTTCATACCAAATTTCATGATTTTTTTTTAATTTCGAAACAGAGTACACATCCAGTTATATGAAAATAAAATTCTTTGCTCTAGAGGTTAGTTAAATTGAATATTCTTTTTAAACTAAGTCTAAAACGGCGATATTTCACAACTTTTACCTGGTGAAGGTAAATATAGACAGTCGAGATCGAATTCTCTCAGGACCCGCTAATCTGATATCCATTCGCACCTTAATTTGTCAAAGGTACAACTCTATTTGATAACTAATTTATAATATCAAAATATATAAAATAAATAAAAGTTACGAAATTTGAATACAAAAAAAGAGAAATATAAGCGATAAACAGAAAAAAAAAACGATTCTGATTGGTTTGATTAAACCCTGAATACCAATTCCCGTATCTGATTGGACGAACGTTAAATATCAAATAGCGATTTCCGTTTCTCGTTTCTCATTGGCTAAAATTATGAATAGCGTTTTCGCTTTAAATTCGAATTAACGATACCGATCGGAAACTATGGGTTTCCGTCGCAAAACCCTAGTTTCCGTTCAATTTTAATCGAAAACTAGGGTTTTCAATTTATAATATCAAAATATATAAAATAAACAAAAGATACGAAATTTGAATGAAAAAGAGAGAAATATAAGCGATAAACAGAAAAAACGATTTTGATTGGTTTAATTAAACCCTGAATACCGTTTTTCCGTTTCTGATTGGACGAACGTTAAATATCAAATAGCGATTTCCGTTTCTCGTTTTTCATTGGCTAAAACTATGAATATCGTTTTCTCTTTAAACTCGAATTAACGATACCGATCGGAAACTATGGGTTTCCGTCGCAAACCCCTAGTTTCCGTTCAATTAACTATGTATACCGATCGGAAACCCATAGTTAACGTGCGGTATACAACCTTGTGTTTTCGGTATAATACACATTTATGGGCTGTTTATTTGGGAAAAGCAAGTTTGTTGTCCCCGAGACCCTTAATATTGACCGAGGCGTATTCCCTTCATATTCCCTCATCAGCAGTCAATAAGTACAAAATGTAGTAACCGTTATTCATCTGCAGTATCAAAAGAACCAATATATGAAAAGCGAAATGATATGTTCGTTTTTGTGAAATATCATTATATTGTTTTACTGTTAATGCAAGGGCCAAAACGATCAGTCATGCATTCTTCTTTATTCTATCTGTCATTTTTATCAAATACACAGATATTTGCATACTTTATCATTTGTAAGCGTATACGTACCCCGGGTAAGGTGTTTCTCACATTTGACGTTTGAAAAGTTGTTGTTGATAGCAGATCGTTTTCTATATGCGTGTCATTCAGGTGTTATTTTACATGTATGAATGTTGCTGTTAATAGAGGTATGCTGGTTTTAAATGATCCAATATAAATATTATCATTTTTCTTTTGCGTATGATAGATAGATGCTTATTGAAGTAAACATGATACCATGCTCAAGGTCGATAACTTCTTATTAAAATTTAATTTCAATTTGAAAGATTTCGGTAAATGAATATAATTTGTGTACCGAAGCCCAACAAAATCTATATAATTGCACTATATGTATTAATATTGTTTCGTTTAATCTTAATGTTACAACACATACGGGAAAAAGATTACATAATTCTAAAGGAATTTACGATACAATAACTTAAGGATACAGTTAGTAATACAATGCAGGGATCCAATTTGTGATTCAGAATAAAGCGTAGGAACTCTTACGACAGGATAATAATCAAATCAAAGATTATTTAAATAAAACTGTGTTTTGATTATCAGGTTAAAATATTTTTATATTAAAATCACACACACCCTTCCCCACCCCCGTTGTTTAAAATATTTGGCATTTTAAAACCGGGGTCAGGGGCTATAATTTAATTGTCACCCTTTTGAACCCGAGCTTACATATTGAAAAGGGCAAACCTCGTTTTTCATTTCATTTTTAAGCTCTTTTTATATTCTTGTTGTATACAGGACACGATGGAAGTAGCTTAGATTAATGATTTTTTTTTTGATTTTTAGTAAATTCTGTAAGGAAACTGTAATCTAAAACTTACTTCTTTGAATTTGATCACGTGATTATTTTGTGTCGTAGAAGAACATAAATTATATTTCTGTTATCCCAGAGAAGATAAGCTGCTTATTAGTTCCCTACCGGCGATAGCCGAAGGTGACTTAAGGTTTGCGCCCTGTCCTCTGTCCGTCCGTCTGTCAGTCCCGCTCCAGTTTTCCACACTTTTTTTAAATCAACCATTGCAGGTATTAATCTAATATTTTGCTAGCGAGTCTACCTTCACATGTTACATATCAAGTTTGAGTTTGGTCAGAGTCCAATGATTTTGATAGAGTTATGGGCCTTAGAAATTTTTAGAAAAATAAAAAATTGAATTTTCCGCTCTTTTTTTTCTAAACCATTGCAGGCACAAATCTAATAATCACCGTGTGAATCAACCTCCGTAAGTTGAAGATCAAGTTTGAGTTTGGTTATGGTCCAATGATTTTTAAGGAGTTATGCGGTAGGTCTTAGACTTAGAAGTAAAATATCAGTTTTCGACATTTTTTTCTAAACCATTGTAGGTATTCATCTAATATTTGGTCGTAATTCTGCCTTTCTTCAGAATAAAAATGCATTTGTAACGGGAAATAGGACCAGCCATTTAATGTGGTAAAATGTGTTTGGTGAAGTCTGACAAGGTTGGATTCTACCATTATAATTCCACTGACTTAGTTTACACAAAGAGAGCTGGAATTGAAGGGTTCTAATTTGCGGTGCAATCTTTATCTGTATATATAGGTTATTTGATTTATATAAGCCTTAATGTTGGTTCTTCGTTTAAATGTTTTTGGTTAGTTGCTCTCTATCAGATTTTACAAATGTTTTATCATTTGTCTTCCAAAGGTTTTGATCTGCACTGAAAGGATATGAGTTGTACTTTGTTACTTTGTACTTTGAAATTTAATAAGTTTATTTGGCCAATGCCTCTGCTGGTGGAATGTTGGTCACACAGGATATTCATCAACCCAGTAGTCAGTGCTTCGGTACAAGACCGGAGACCCGATTTTATTTTAAAATTGCAATATCTAAATTAAATTAATTTTCACCTGCTACTTTATTGTTCGTTTTTCTTGCAAACACAGGAGTATCTCCCTCTTGCATAGCTCTGTTCTGAGCTGATTTTTGCTTTTCTATTTAGATTCTTTTAGTAATTTTGTTCATGTTCAGATTTCATTTATATTTTCGTATATGGATTTCCAAATGTTTTAATTTGATCTGCACTGAAGAGACATAAGTTGTCAAAATGCGTATATGCAGAAACTTAATTAACAGTAACTTCGGTATTTGTTTATTTTTTGTACTAGAATAGAAGGTGCCATGATAAATCTGTACAAGCGTATCGGCATCATTTTAATATTTTAATATTCATGATGCAAAAAAAGATTAATAAATAAAACTAACGAGCAAGAGAAATTTCATACAAAAAAATTTGAAAAAAGCATTTAAAAACCGTCAAGACGAAAGAAATTTGCTGCTGAAAAAAAAGAGGCAATACACTCTGAAAATGTGAATGCGAACCTCTTCATGAAATTCTTGCAATCTAGTAAAACATATAAATATTGACGAAGTGTTAATATGACTTTTTAAATATAACTAAAATAAGTGATGTCACTTCTTAATCTCAACAGACCTGCATTTTTGTAATATATGGAAAATTGAGAGGGATATGTCGTCGTCAGTACTACGTATATACTTTTACTCAAAACCTATCAATACAAACCTCTCTTCAATATTTAATGGTTTAATTTTCATTAATTGATCATCCTCTAGAAGGATTTAAGAATCTATTGATCAAGTTGTGTATCTGGAGTATAATTATTTTTAATACAATTTTAGAATCATTAAAGTTCTTTGATATCAATAGGAGTTTATCCTGAATTCAATCTTAATCTGGCTAAATTAATTATTAATTTATTGCTTTATTTCTTTACAATACATATTATAAAATGAATGCCTTGGTGATCTATATCCAGAATTTTCAATAAAGAATAGACGCGTATTGAATAAATGTTATTTCTGCCTAAGCTTAGAATCCGCTTAACTTTTCCTCATACTAAGATTCCGTAAGCATACAGTTATATTTTAGATGAATCTTAAATTTGTCCCAATTCACAGTATGGACTGACTCTTCATTAATCTTTATAAAGTTGTAATCATATCCTTGTTAAATATCTATTTAGACGGCTTCATCAGAAATTGATTTGGGTATTTGCAGCCTCCGAGACAGAAACCATGGGAAATGGAAACATAATGAAAGTAAATAACTTCTGTTACTCAAACTGATAAGGAAATGTACTTTATTATGTTAGGTATGAAAAACTTCTAAGGTAGTTGTAGATGATGGAAATTATAGTCAAAATGTCATACTGAAAAATGAAAAATTTTTCCAGAATAAATGCAGCTTTATCATTGAATGCTGTGATTTGCTATTTTAATTTGGATGTGTAAATCCAGTAGGCTATTTTAATTCCGGCTTCTACTGGTAAATAATGAGAATTCTTATCATCCAGTATCCAACTGCAAATGGAATTCAATTTTCAACTAGGAAAACTTTCAGCATTTTTATTTTGGAACAACTCTACTTACTGGTCCCCGAGAAATATATGAAAATAATTCGTTTACATAGGGTATTGGTCCCGCAAAAAAAGAGTGAAAAATAAGTCAATTTTCGACTTCCTTTGGTCATTTTGTATTAAACTACTATTTAAATACTAGAATTTCAATAACAAATCTGCGGGTCAACTGTGGAATTCCCCTGTGTAAAAGTTTGTGAACTGAAGGTATGATATTTGACCTTTCCTATTTATGACGTCATCATCACTCCAAAGTAAACATACCCGTGTCCTCGATTCAATGCAACCTAATGCTTTTTAAACTTCTGGACTTGTTCAGCATTTCAAAAGTGTTAAATGTATTTTTCAGTTTATACAAATAGGGATGCTGATATGTTTGACTAGAAGTGTGTGTAATTTTTGTGATCAATCCATTTTGGATTCAGAAAGGAGATATCATACTCACCGGACGGTCATGCCGTGCGATTCAATGACAAGAAATGTCACAAAAAAGAATCGTGGTTCTAACATTACATTAACGTTCTTTAAATAACCTATTTTTGGGGTAAACAAAGCAGAACAGGAATTTGCTTAACATAAACTTTTCAGCTGAAATCAAACAATAGTTGACAGTTTCAAGTGTGACGTTTCAAAAACTTTCAGGATGAATCAGAAGTTCTGGGCAGTCCCAATTAAATAGTAGAGATAGATGAAAGTGGATTCAGAAAAAGGAAGATTCCTAAAGACAGGAAAGTAGACGACGCGTGGTGTACGTGAGGCAAAAAAAATCTTTCAGTGTATAAAAATCGTACGACAGCGACACTGGTAGAAATAATATGACTTTAGTTGGAACCTGGAACAACCATTATTTCTAATTGATGGAAAGCTTACGATAAACTTGATCAAAAGTGATAAATGAATCTCAACGTCAATCTGAAACCTGAAATTTTGTCGACCCGAAAACGTACGCCCATGCATACACTAGAAGGAGTAGTTGAAGAGCACTGAAGAAATTTCTTTAAAAAACAAATCAGTACAGAAAAAAGTTGGTTTGATAGTAATATCTCACAAAGCTGAATAGGAATTTACAATGTAAATTTATTGTAATTCACTCCATACGTAGATTCTCATGCCTCTGTATTCGTTTGCGGATTTACCAAAAGCCGGTGGCGAAGCAAAGACTTGGTGTGGTGATCGACCAATCATAAAAAAGCCCTCAATAATATCTATTTCTTATAAATTTCACGGTAAAAAACTACAGTCGAAACAAAATGGTAGACGCATGGCCGCGGCTTTTGTTTACGTTCCTGCACAGCAACTTTATAAGGGATCAGGAGACGGACTCGGTAATTTTTGTCATTCTAAATTTCAAGAATTCTACAGTCTGATTTGTTTTGGTGCAATCATGGTCCTTTTGACTGAAATAAACGGAAACGAAAGGTAAATATAATGAGTATTTATTGTGGGCGATAAGAGTTTTAAAATGTAATCACTCATTCTCTTTTTGTGATATCTTAATGGCGTTTAACGCAGATGTTGTGTTAAAGGAATATATGACACCTATGTATTATAATTCATAAACAAAAATTTGACACGACAAAAAGAGACTCTGAAATGTTACCTAGCAAAAAGTTTAATTTCAACTGCCACAGCAAAAAATTACTCTCAGTATGAGATAATGAAAAATTATTATTCAGAGACTGGTTTTAATGATTTGATAAGTTTGTGCTTTCCTCATTTTTATAGATTACGTTGTGAAATTGCGACTATTCAGGCATGTCAAAACAAATTCACTGAATTAAAGTCAATAACACAGCAAGCCACATTATATAACTGCTCTCAAAAATGCACAACTATGCGATGCTCTTGTCACAAATCAAAATTCTTACCTAACCTAATATTGGAATTAAAACGTTACATGTAATTTGTCATTCTATAAGCTAGCATGTAATATTTTGAGACAGTCTCGTAAATTTTAATGTTGTGCATACAATTCTTTTTAAACTAATCAAAAACATTTTAAGTCTGGAATTGAAGTTATATCCAAAATCCTACCAGACAAATCATGCAGCTTTATTCTGAATAGTACTAGAATCTTCTTGTATACATATCGGGAAATTTTCTTGTTGCAATTGTAATTCAAATTTTTATGTATATTAGAATTCCAATGTATTCACATGGAAACTTGATATAGTCCGTTTGATTTTTATAGGCCACCCAGAAAAAATAATTAAAAATCCACATTTAATTCTTTCACTTTCTTCTCTTAATAAACCCATTGTGTGTATTGATACGAACTCTGAGCATGTGTTTCAGAATTTTTTTGCCATTAATTGAAAAGATGCCATTAGTTGCCTATGTTAAATTATTAATCTAAGAATGTTTTTTCACAGAGGGAGCAAATGTGTAAAAATAAATGGCCCTTCCTGTGTAAACAAAAATAAAAACATGTGCCATTTATGAAAATTTCAATGAAACATGTGACCAGCAATTTAGATATTTTACATGTCACAATAGGCAGAAAATAAATAGAGATGCCCATTTCAGTAAGAAATCTATTTTAAGACTTGTCACAGAATAGGGACAGCAACAATAAAAATCTATGATTAAACTTTTTCACCACTAGGAAGACGCGTATCGAGTCCAGTAATTTTTACTCTTTCCGATAGTAATTTTTCCTATAAATCAATTGCATTCACGGTGGAAAATATAAGTGACTTGGACTAAATGAACTTGTTAACGATAAGATATTTTTATTTGATCATTTGATCATTTGACGAATTTAAGTCGTGTAGCTCTACATATGGATCGTTGAGTTACCCAACAAGAGACCCATATGGAGGGTGATGCTAGATTATAGCTTTCAAACACTTTGAAGTGTGCCAGAACGTTTGTGTAGAACAAGATCTGGTGTGCCAACTGGTGAGATGAAGTGTTTACAACAGCGGATAGATTCAATATGGAGGCGAAGACTTCGGACCCGAGTAAGAGAGAAAACATTTTTGATGAACTGCTTTATTGTAACTGATATCTGACGGGGAGCAAGACGAGGAACGTTTTCATAGGAACATGAAGTGTTAAAGCAGGAATACGAAGTGTTTAATACTTGTATGACACATATTTATATGATGTACAGCCGGAAGTAGGAAAAGTGGAATATGGAGCTGGAAGTAATGTGTGACGTCAACGGAAGTAACCCTTTTTGAAGCAATAGGCGGCCATTTTGTTCAGAATAATGTCATAGAACATCACAAAGCTACGCAGGGGTATTTTGGGAAGGTATTGGAGCTCGCATGTGAACCCGGAAGTCACTTTTATTTCCACTTTTACACCATATTTACCGAAAATTATGGTATGAATCAACATAAGACGCTGCATAGATCCTATAAGGTAATAGAAGCGCGCTTTGCAGCCGATAGTGGGCATTTATTTCTACCATGGCGGCATATTGACCAGAAATATCGTTATGAATCAATATAAGCTACCGCACGGGTCATATTGAGAGCATAACATCGCGATTTTGCAACCGGAAGTGACGTTTATTGCCACTATGACACCATATTGACCGGAAATTATGGTATGAATCAAAATTAGACCCTGCATGGTCCTATAGAGAGTATTGGAGCGAGCACTCGCAACCGGAAGTGGGCTTTTATTTCCACCATGGCACCATATTGACCAGAAAAGTTGCTATGAATCAATATAAGCTTCTGCCCGGGTCATATGGAGAGCGTTAAAGCGCGCATGTACAACGGGAAGTGGATGTTTATTTCCTGTGAACAACCATATTGACCGAAAACGATGTTATGAATAAAACTCCACCGTTACATTTTTTTCTGCATTAAGTGTAAAGTGTATAAAAATAAAAGAAATATCAAGAAAAATCAAGAAGAGTTAACTCCCTTTAAAAATTTTGAGTTTTCTTTCTTAAATCTTTTTAAGAGACTTAGTAGAGAATCTAAATTTAATGCACTGGGTGTCGGTTGATTATTTTCATAAAAAGGAAATTTTGGCTGTGCTTAATAAATAAAATACTAAAATACAAAAATACAAAAGTTGCATCATAAACAGTAAATATCGTTATGCTGTACACGTGTTTCAAGGAGTAACTTATCAGCAGCATTCGAATCAAGTAATGTGGAAAGCCATAATCAAAAAGTAGTCAAAAAAGAAGTACTCATTACCAAAAATATCCAAATAGGAGGCCAAATTTAGTACCAAGGACATCCATCGAGTGCCATACACGGAATGAAGCCTCACTATTACAAAAACTATCACAAAATTGAAGTTTTGTTCGTGCACTTGACGCAATATTATTTTATTTATTCATTTACATGGCCAATGCAAACCAGAGTTATCTGTTGGTGACTTCAAGATGAAGAACATCAATAAAAGCGCTGGTCCATTGCTTTGTTTTACCATGTATTATTAGTGACTTTGTCTCATGCACATTTACTTCATATCCCATTATTGCTTATTGACTGACATATCTTAGGCTTAACCCTTGAAACGATCTCTCAAACCATAAATAAAATATTCGTGTGTTCATGAAACTTTGACAATTGACAAAAGCATATATTCAGCAGGACCTATAAAAGCAAAGTAATAGGAACCGAACAGTCTAAAACAAATAATCCAAGGACAATGGTAACATCGGAAAAACAAAGAAACACCGCTGACCCAATAAAGCTATTGGTCGCGTTTGTTATACAGCTTAGTTTGTAGTCTATCTCTATTATCAATTTCAAGACGAAGGTCGAGGAATGAAACTGATAGGGAATTGTCTGTAGTATCCTTAATTTTGAGCTCTCCTAGCTAAATCACATGAAGCAAATCACAAAAGCGAGGGTTGTTCATTGACAAATTATCATCTACTAGTATGTAACGGAAGCTAGAATTGAAATATTGGGCTAGTTGTAATCACTTTTTTGACGAAGCCCTTCGATGAATCCGGTCTCATAAGAGTAGAGAAGCAGACCGGCCAGAAGAGATGCACAATTTGTGCCCATTGGAATTTCTGATAGTGCCTTGAAAGAGAAAATCCTCCAAACTTGAAAAATATATTGTCGACTTGAAACATTTAAATAACTACTTCTCCTGCACATCTATGTCTCCGTTTCGGAGTCATATATCAGAAAGTAAGCTTTTTCTCTTCCTATAACAATATATCTATATCTTCATCACCGTTCTAATGGGAGAAACATCTACGAATCAAATCGTTCAGCCGAAATTTAGTTGTTCATTAGGAATGGTATTATAAAGTGATTGGGAAGTCAAACTTTTTAATGCTGTCACCAGTGTGATTATAATATGCAGTTTAAGATGTCAAGTAGATCTTGAGTTCTTCAATATCAACATTTCATCCACACCGCTTCTTGTATAGCTAGTATCACAATATTTTTGAAGGTCCTCTTTAACAGCTGTCAAGATGGTTTAAATGTTGTTACAGTGTTGTAATGATCTGCAGTTTAAGACGTGAAGTAGATAGTTTGAGTTCTTCAATATCCAAATTTATTTACACCCCTTCTTGTAAAGCAACTATCACAATGTTTTTGAAGGCCCTTTTTACAGCTGTCAAGATGGATTGATTGATTGATTGCTGCTTAACGCTAACTTTAGCAATATTTCAGCTATATCGTGTCAAGATGGAGGTTAACAGCTTATATTAGGTTTTGTAGAACATTTGGCAGATCCAGCGATGTATCGATGTTTGTATGAGCATTTATGTAATTTTGGTACCCAGTTCAAAGAGGGGAGATCCGCGTTTTCATCCTTGTTTGACATCAGTGTCCTAGGGACATATCTCCTTTTATGTTACAAAATAAGTGTAAAAGTTTTGTCTCTATATTTTTGTTCGTTTAATTTTAATCATAGGAGGGATCAAATTAACGACTTTGACAGGGAAAGTATGTGTCCGTTTACTGATTTTTATTACTGAAATCTACTTTTGTACCAATTAAGCAGACTAACAATCATTCGCTGATATAAGAAAAATACTGTACTTCATTAGTAAAAATCATGTTTTCATTCGCATCGTAAGAATAAAAATACTTCGCCTATGGTTTTACTCTTATTAGTCTTAAGACTGTTTTAAGGCATTGTTTTGGGTTTAAATGTACCATATATGTCTAGATCAACTATTAATATGTTGTACAGCTATGCTTACTTGTATTATTCTTCCGTCATATTTTGACCTTTGTTATACATTGTATAGTGTTCAAGATTGTTTATAGTTTGCCCCCATAAAGACTAATTTTGTACACAAGCCAGTTCAAATCGATACATGTAGTTAAATACTTCATTTGCGTTCATCAAAATAAAAAGGTTATGTATATAAATGTGGATTTTATGATATATTCTAATGAAAACACAAAAATTTAAGAAAATCACAAGAGAAATTATGCACCTGAAGAGCAAATATTACTGACCTCGATAGGCGTCTTCCTGGTGGTGCATTTTGACTCTATCCGTAAATGTAATATTATAAATTTGTCTTTAATTATGAAATGAAACTCAAATTGAGAAAAATAAATGGATACTTTTTTGTTTTTTAGATGGACATGAAATAGATATTTATTGAAACAAAATAAACAAGTGTATCTTAACTGGAGCATGGAAGAGGCTTGACTCATGCTTTTTAAAAGATTGATTGATTGATTGATTGATTGTTGTTTAACTCCAACTTCAGCAATTATTCAGCTATATCGTGGCGGAACAGTTGATGATATTTTTTATATATAACTAAAACAGTCATATAAAACTTATGGCTATATACAGATAAAACAACTTCTAAAAGATAAAATCGTACGATAAACAATTTAAGATAAATAGATCAGTTTTAATGAAATTTAAAACTTGGATAATATAAACGTATATTTTACTATACAAATTGACAGCTTTTAAAAATTGAATAATTTTGTCGCCTGCGACGTTTGCAAATAAATCTTTTAGAGAATCAGCTGTATAAAATGTGCGACGTATGCCGGCAACATCGACACAGTCAAGTAAAATATGTTGTATTGTGTAAGCACTATTACACGGAATACACTCAGGTCGGTCTTCACCATTTAGAATGTAACCATGAGTTGTTCTTGTATGCCCTATTCGACACCTTGTCAAAACAACTTGCTCCTTCCGATTTTTTCCAGAGGAACTAATAAGTTAACCAACTTCTGATTGTACTCCGTGCAATTTATTATTTTTTTGCAAGTCCCACCTGTCTTGCCATATTTTTTGGATGTATTAACTTATAAGAGGCTTCATGTCAGTGTAAGGCACTGGACAATCCGCCACCTCATCATCTAATGCATCCTTTGCCTCCTGGTCAACAACTGTGTTTCCATAGATCCCTACATGACTAGGAATCCAAGTATCAATAACTTCTTTGCCTATACCAACAAGTGACTTGTAGAACTCAATGACCTTA
>MJUU01010129.1:0-12560 GCA_002080025.1 Modiolus philippinarum | reverse complement strand
CAGTTTTTTGAGGAGATAGAAGGAAACCAGATTTGTTACACCACTGGTTTATATTATTGAGATCCTCCTGGACTCTATTTTGGACAAACTGTAAATTTATACCGGATAACCAGATAGCGCTATCGTCGGCAAACTGTGATATTGAACTGTATTTTACGCAATCTGACAAGTCATTTACCATAATGTTAAATAGGGTGGGGCTTATGCAACTACCCTGGGGTGTTCCATTTTCCACTATATAGACTTCAGAGTAAGTACTGTTGATTTTAACCTGTATAGTTCTTTGTGTTAGAAAGCTATTAACCCAAGCAAGCATATTACCTTTTATACCAATTTTCATCATTTTATTTAAGAGTCCATATTTCCAGATCATGTCAAAAGCTTTCTGGAAGTCAATAAATACCCCTACTGTAAAGTGTTTTTTTAAGAAAGATTTCTGTATATCATTATCTAGACGTATTACTTGTTCAAGAGTGTTTCTGTTTTTTCTGAATCCACTTTGGTTGGGATTGTATATACTATTTTTTTCCAAATACCATCTTAATCTATTGTTTACCATTTTTTCCATAATTTTTACGAAGTTAGATGTAAGAGCTATAGGCCTATATGATTGGGGATTGCTAGGATCTTTACCTTGTTTAAAGCTTGGGATAATTGTGGAGTGTTTCCATTCTGACGGGAGTTCTTGTAAAAACCATACTTTGTTTATAAATAATAATAGAATGCCTAATGAATAATTATGAAGTTTTTTGAACATTGTATAAGTGATTTGATCTTTACCTGGTGAAGTATCAGTTGTATCTGAGATTGCATCGGTTAGTTCCTGTAAAGAGAATGGTTCATTAAATGTTTGGGAATTGTCACCAAACTGATTAAATATATCTGAATAGCCCCTTTCTTCAGTAGATTGCTTTACAGATTGAAATTCTAATGAATAGTTTTTAGTACTGCTAACATCAGCAAATGTATTAACTAGTAGATCTGCCTTTTGTTGGGTACTTTCATATTTATGTCCATCATTCAGAAGTGTTGGGGGTCCTACTATTTGTGTAGGTTTGCCCAACATTTTCTTAATAGTAGTCCAAACCTGGCCGATATGCGAGTCGCTATTTAAACAACTACAGTAATTTTCCCAATATTCATTTTGTGCATTCTTTATAACGGTTTTACACTCTTTTTCCTTCTCTTTGTAATGTATATAATCTTCCCCCCTTCCAGTATGTTGTGCCCTGTTACAGGCTTTATTTCTTTCCTTTACAGTTTTGGTGCATGTGTTATTCCACCAAGGAACTGATGGTTTATTATAATTATTACCAATTTTCTTGACTGGGATGTATGTGCCAGCACAATCAAGGATGGTATTTGTCAGTCTAGAACATGTTTCATTTACATCATTAGAAATCATGTCCTGACTTAATGTTTGATCACACATGCTGGCAAATCCATCCCAGTCAGCTTTTTTATAATTCCAGTTAACTTCACTATTATTAACGAGTTTATTGACTACCTGGTAGAAATTCAAATTCATTACAAAATGATCACTTCCATATGTTGAGCTGTGGTCTACAGACCAACTAATCTGATGGGCTAAATTTATACTGCAAATACTTAGATCTATACATGATAATTCTAAATTAGTGGGATTTTGTCTTGTTCCTGATCCATCATTCAGTACAACCACTTCATTGTTAAATATAAATTCATATAATTCTTTTCCTTTTGTGTCAGTATATTTGCTTCCCCATAGCTTGTGGTGAGCATTATAATCTCCACAAATTATAAAATTTCCTTTAAGTTGATTTACTAACTCTTGGTAATGATGCATTTTTGTATCTGTAGTAGCATCATATAAGTTTACAAGTGTTAGTGTTTGTTTGTTTAAAGATAATTCAATAGCAGATATTTCAAATTTGCATTCCAATTGCTTTCTAGTATATGGAGTATCATTTCTGATATAAATTGCTGTACCACCCCCTCTAGTATTTTCTCTTACAGAGAAATCAGCAAGAGTATATCCATTTATTTCTTTAAACTTTTGGTTAGGTTGAAACCATGTTTCTTGTAAGCATATAATATTTGGTAAATGTTTTCCTGTGATAGATTTCACTTACAAAAAGCACATTTAGATCTCTTCCTATCAGAAAAATCGTAAGGTAATTCTCCAGGTACAATGAATCTTTTCTTGCTCGATTCTAATGTTTTCTTTTTTGGAAGACGTACTTTTTTGCTTAGAATAGACGATCCGTCCTCCATTTTTCTGCCATCGGGTAATCTCGACCTAGAAATGACTTCCGAACGGTTATAAGACCATGGTCTTTAGCAGGTTTTAAACTGAAGTTAATACCTCCCCGTTAGTTATATATAGTCCCTGGTGGCTGGAGCCCCTGATGCCGCCCGGGTAGTAAATTATGTAACGGCTATTTTTGGATTACATTTCCCTTAGGGTAATCAATCCGTGACCAGAATACCGAAGTGGATTATATCCCAGGGAATAAAGTGCACCGGTATTTTTATACTGTTTTGAGTAGTAAACAAAATAACCTGGAAGATATACTGAGTGCACTTACCTTTACAAAATCTTTATTACCTTCTTTTATCATATGTTTAGTAATAAATACAGACGTTTTGAATATGTGATACAGTGCATGAAGTTCATTCCGTATTCGCACTATGACGTCATACCCTTTATCGCATACCCTTTATCGCATGGCTTACCCTTTATCACACACCCTTTATCGCATGGCTAGCCCTGTATCATACCCTTTTTCAATTTTTTTTTTTAATTTGACTTTTAAAAAAAATTGAGGGGATAAAAAAAAATTTTGGGGGGGGGGCAAAAAAATTTTTTTTTGGGGGGGTAAAAAATTTTGCGGAGAGTAACAAAAATTTGTTTGTGGATGATTTTTTTTGTGAGGATTAGTTAATAAAAAATCAAGCAAACCTTTTTCCTTTAAATGGTAGATTTTATTCCAACCAACTCCAGTCCTTTCCGTCCATTTTGAAATTTTCTTCATACATGCATTTTCTCTTGCCAATTTTTGACAGTATTTTTGGGATTAAGTAGTCCACTGTTTAAACATATGATAAACTGTATAATACATGGCAAAGTCCGTATCACATGCCGTATCATCCCTCGACCAATATCATCCCTCGGGCCAAAGGCCCTCGGGCTGATATTGGTAACTCGGGATGATACCGCATGTGATACGGATTTTGCCATGTATTATTCCCTATTTATCGGTAATTTGTGGGAGTTTTCTTTGATCTCATTAGGCAAATAATCAGTATTTCCTACTGCCCCTAATACGAAAAAAATTGGCAAAAAGTTTGTTAGGCCACGCCTACTTTGTCAATCAACGCATTAATGTTCAACAAAGAAATATACCCGGGGAAATATACATCTACAAAACCGTTAAGGACAGTACAAATTCTTTTACTAATCAATATCAATTTTCCGATTTCGTGAAAATTTTTCATTTATTTTTTTATTTTTCAAAATTTGTTCTAAATTATCGAAAATTTAGTCAATTACCGACAAAAAGAATAATAGAAATTTTGTTTTTGATACTTCAAATCGTGTCTCCAAAAATGAACTCGCGATGGTACACAAGTGGGCTCGTCCATTGTTGTCGTCAATATTTTTCGCATGAAAATCAAAACTTCCATTATTCTATATTTATTTCTTCGTTGGGAAAGAAAAAATAACATGATTTTTATTAGATTTTCTTTTAGGAAAAACGAATATGCAAGCCAAATTAGAATTCTTATAATTGCAATCCGACAATTTAAACTACTAATACAAATGAGACTATTGGATTGGACGGTTTAAGATTTTTAAGTCCACTGAGCAATATTTGATAAATTCAAGTCTAAAAGATGTTCGGGTGGGGGGAACAACTGGTGCAACCAATTTAAACTGGATTGATAATAGATAAAAAAGAGAAATGGTAATGACAATAAATTTAGTCTTCTTTTAAACACCCCCGTGTGCTGTGCAAGTCACCTTGTTCTTGTATGAAAAATATAGAAAGGGTCTATATACTAAATGGGGCGTGGCGTTTCGCGAGTTTGTCCAGAAGAGTAGGCGGCCAGATTAACTATATTGTACGCTGCAGAGACAGGGCAATCCCCAACTGGGGCGGGCCTGGCAGCTCTTTGAATAAAAGGGTACGTGGTCAGATTTTCTGCATTGAATAGAATAGAATATTTTTATTGACCAAATCAGGGCCCACAAGGGGCAAATGACAATAACATTCACAATTGATACAAAATCATATCAACATAACAATACAGTACACGTCATTACCTAATCATACATGACAAAATAAACAGTAATAATAATGATAAGAAAGTGGTACCAACCAAACTATTGCTTAACTGCAGGGGACACCAAGGGACGATGCTCAAGAATCTAATCTCCTTTAGTTAGCAAAGAATTGGTTCTCCTCGTGACCCCTGCAGAAAAGCAAAAAGTTAAGTAAAGTTCAAAAATTGTTTCACCAGTGACCATTTTAACAAAATATAAATAAATACAGTGTTCATCACATTTTTCCTAAACATTCATGTACAAAAGACTGACAAACAATAAAGTAGAACTAACCAAACCATTGCTTAACTGCAGGGGGCACCAAGGGACGATGCTCAAGAATCCAATCTTCTTGTAAAGTATTGGTTCTCCTCGTGCCCAGTGCAGAAAAGCAAAAATTTAAGTTAAGTTTACTGAATTGTACAAAATTGTTTCACCATTTACCATCTTAAAAATATAAATTCATGTAAATACATTAATACAGTGTTCATCAAGGAGGTGGAAATGAAATTGTATTGTTAAGATGAAGAAGGTGCCAAGGGCAGATACTTAAAGGTCACTTGGCCTTTATTTTTGTTTTATTTTCCATCATACACTATATTTTATTTGAATAAACTGTGGATATAAGATCTAGATCCAATTTAAAGACCTCCTCACACCTAATGCATCAAAACAAAAGTGCAAACAAATAAAATCTTCAAAATTATTGTATCTTAATTGTCACAAGCAGGATTGAAAATCTCATTACTCGAGATAAATTTTGAAAGACATGACAAGATGCATATGTCTTCACAACCCATTAACCAGATTAGCTTGTCTTTTTTACACAAGTCCTGAAAATTTGGACACGATTTAAAAATTAGGTAATATAATTTAATACGGTCAGCAGAATGTGAAGCACATGTGAATAAAAAATGGATTTCATCTTCCACCTCTCTCGATGCACATCTTGGACATATTCTATCACGGCATGGTATACCTCGATATCTACCTTGTTCAATTAATAACTTATGTGATGACACTCTGAATTGTGTTAATTTCCTTCTATCTTCAAAATTTAGAAGGATTAAATATTTTTCTATTACAAAATTAGTTTTAAACAAAGTATATGTTCTTAATTTTCCTTCAGAATTGGCATGAATACTATTATTCCATTGTTCTAAGTAATGAGAAAAAATGCTATCATTCAGGATTTATTTGAAACTATATAAACTATGTCCTGCTGATGTGTGACTAAGGTCAATGTCTTTCAATGTATAATCAACAGACCCATACCAAGAAGGCAGTTTTTTATTAAACAAATCTTAAGAGGTATTGTAAGCATTATTTTGCAAAGGGAATTTAGTCTGCAAATTTTCAAATCTATACCAATATCGAAGTATACTTTTAATAATATCAAAGTGAAGAGGAAATCTTCCAAGTTCTGATAAAGCTGCCAAATTGCTTGTTCTTTTATGAACACCAAGAATATTCTTGCAGAATTTAATGTGAAGCTTTTCACAAGTTATTTTTAAATAAATTCTATCAAAAGAAATGTTTCCATTTCTGAACCTAGCTGTAAAAGGGTTAAAGGCTCCCCAAATATCAGATCCATAAAGGATAGGCTCAATCGTATGGTCAAATACATGTATACTTGTCTTGACACCTGGGTTGTGTCAGAGAAAATCCTTACACAGCTTGAAATAGCCTTTTAGTACTTTTTGATATAATTCATCCTGTGCAATAGAAAAACTACCACTAGTACTAAAATATAATCCCAAGTATTTATATTTTTAAGACATTCAAGTCTACTGCCATTTAAATCGAAAGGCTGGGAGATATGTCTACCCGCTTTATTAAATATCAAAACTTTAGATTTCTTAATATTCACAGTCAAGCACCAATCATTACAGTACTGGTTTAGCCTATTCAACCTGCTTTGTAAGCCAGATGCAGAACTGGATAGTATAATTAGATCATCAGCATACATAAGGCAATTAAGTGGTTTGTTATTTAATATGATAGGGTCAGCAAGTCCCTCAAGTTGAAATGGTAAATCATTTATAAATACTTTAAAGAGATTGGGCTTAAATTGTCGCCCTGATGTACCCCAATTTTGTTATCAAACCAACATGTTCTTTGTTTACCAATTCTAACACATGACTTGTCATTAGAAAAAAGTGACTTAATCAAATTGTAGAATAATTTTCCAACCCCAATATCAAGCAGCTTAATTTTAATACCAGTATGTATCACTGTATCAAATGCCTTTTGGAAATCTATAAAACAGGCAAACACTCTCCCATCCTTGACATTACAGTATTTATCTAATATACACTTCAAGATAAACATGTGATCAGACGTTCTTGCCTTTTTGTAAATCCAATTTGACAAGAGTTTATAATATCATATTTTTCTAAAAATATATCAAGCCTCCTGTCCAGTATGGGGTTAAAGAGCTTCCCAAGGGCACTTGTTATTGTTAAACCCCGATAATTATTAGGGTCACTGGGATCATTTGCTTTGTGCACAGTTACTATATAACCTTCAGTCCAGGCTTCTGGATAAATACGGTAAGTTAAACATGCGTTAAATATGTTTGACAAACTTTTGAGTAAAGCAGACTGACCACATTTCAACATATTACTAGATATATTGTCAAGCCCAGCAGCTTTGTTACATTTAAGTTTTGAAATTGCTTCTGAAATTTCTGACACTTATTTTGGTGTCAAGTTCATTAAAACACAAATTGTTTTTCCCATTGTTGGAGCCTTTTATTCAAAATTTCAAGTCGGTTCGAGAATTTGTCCCCTACACTCATAAGATTTTTAAAATGTGAGAACCAAACACCTGGATCGACATTTTTATAGTCTTTTCTAAGTTCATTGACTAGATTCCAATATTGTTTTGGATTGTCTTGATGTAATTGATCAAGTTGTTCTAAAATAGATTTCTTAAATGCTCTGTACTTATATTTTTTCCAACTTATCATATTCTCTATATAACTTGTAAAGGTGACCTTTTACAATAGGGTCTGCAGGAAATTTTGAGTATACTTTTCCATATTGTATTAAACTTAACCTTTTTTTTTCTTAAATCCGTATCAAACCATTTTTTATTTTGAGGGGTTTTAGGACAACTCTTTTTAGATTTCCTGTGTCTTTTAAAGACATTGTAGCTGCAGATATAATAACATTGGACAAATCTTGTGTTGCTTTACAAATACTCTGTGAGTTCGCTAATTTAGCACAATTAATATTAGACAACTTATTCTGTAGGTCAGTAGTTAATAATGCTGAAAGAAATTGCTGGTCGGAACCCTCACACAATATAAAATATGGTGACATCATACAAGGGTACACTAGATACTGTTGTTGGATAACTAATGTTGTAATTAGCAGATAATTCCCATTGTAACTCGCAATGACAATCAGATAATGTTGGAACACTTTCAGATACATGAAAATATAAAAACCGATTCATAATATTTTCAGATGCAATAACATAGTCTACAGTACTGGTGCCATTTGAAGTAAAGCAAGTTAATTTACCAAACGTGTCACCAAAAGTCCTCCCATTTAACAACCTAAATTGATGTGAAATACATAAATCTGTTAATTCTTTTCCTCTTTTGTCACATTTTTTATCTTGACTCATACGAGCCTTTATTTCGTAGTCAAGGGGATAAGTATCAAATATTTGTGTATACTTGGTTGTGTCTTTTTCAATAAAATCAACTGAAGTCCCAACTCGAGCATTAAAATCACCACACAATATAATATTACCTAATGACTTATATTTTACAACATCTTTTTCAATACATTGAATTATATCAAGTTGTAAAGCTTTGGAATACGATGACACGTTTGGTGGATTATAAACGAGGCATATATATAAGTCACTGGTGAAACCAAAAAAAATATCTAATTTTACCCATTGATAATCAGGGTTAGTATTGCTAAGGATTTTTACATGGGGTTTTTCCTGATCTTTACGAAGTATAGCTCATCCCCCAAAATATCTTTAATTTTCACGAGACATAGTTCTACTAATGGAATGATATGAAAATGGACCAATTCTGTTAAAAGATGGATCATTTCCCATATGTATTTCTGCTAAGAAAACAATATCAAAATCTTCAATATTTTTTAGAAATAGTTTGTCATTTACCTTGTGGGACTTTGAAATTAGTCCACCAATATTCCAAAAACAAAATTTTACTGATTTGCACAACTTTTGCACAAGTGAATTGGTTGCCATTTAGGACAATAAGAAAATTCAAGAAAAACTAGAGGCTCAGAGACTGAGCCTGTATCGCTCACTTGACAAAATACTTCTATGCCATGCATGACCAAAAAAGATGTATTTTACCAATGAGGTCTAACGTTAAGCTATGTTCTCCATTGGCACAAGTGTTTTTTGTCTGATCCTATTGAAATGAGTAATCTTTACCAAGGACCTTCAATACATCATTCCAATACAGTTTAGTTAAATTTGTTTAGTCTCAGGGAAGATAATGAAAAGTATGGTTTTCACATACCGGGCTATGATGTTAATCTATGTTCTCCACTGGAGGTCATGTTTTTGTTGGATCAAAATGAAATGGGTAAATTTTGTAAAGTACCTTCCATACATCATTCCTGTAAAGTTTGGATTAATTTGCTTCAGTGGTTTCAGAGGAGAAGATGAAAATGTTATTTCCCATTGGAAAATGTAAACCATGCTGGTGGTCATGTTTTTCGTCGGATCGGAAGGATATGAGCAATCTTTGTGAAGGACCTTTAGTACATCATTCCTGTAAAGATTGGTTGAATTTGCTTCAGCTGTTTCAGATCAGAAGATGAAAATGTGATTTTTCCAATAGGGTCCAATGTTAAACCTAAGTTCCGTGCTGGCGGCCACGTTTTTTGTCGGATCGGAACGAAATGAGCAGTCTTTGATAAGGACCTTTAGTACATCATTCTAGTAAAGTTTGGTTGAATTTGCTACAGCTGTTTCAGAGCAAAATATGAAAATGTGATTTTCCCATAGGGTCCAATGTTTAACCATGTTCCGTGCTGGCGGCCATGTTTTTCGTGGGATCGGAACGTAATGAGCAATCTTTGTGAAGGACCTTTAGTACATCATGTCTGTAAAGTTTGGTTGAATTTGCTTCAGTGGTTTCAGAGCAGAAGATGAAAATGTGATTTTTCCCATAGGGTCCAATGTTAAACCCAAGTTCCGCACTGGCGGTCATGTTTTTTATCGGATCCAAAAGAAATGAGCTATCTTTGTAAAGGACCTTCCATACATCATTCCTGTAAAGTTAGGTTGAATTTGCTTCAGCTGTTTCAGAGCAGAAGATGGAAATGTGATTTTCCCATAGGGTCCAATGTTAAACCATGTTTCGTGCTCACGGCCACGTTTTTTGTTGGATCGGAAGGATATGAGTAATCTTTGTGAAGGACCTGTAGTACATCATTCCAGTAAAGTTTGGTTGAATTTGCTTCAGTGGTTTCAGAGCAGAAGATGAAAATGTGATTTTCCCATAGGGTTCAAGGTTAAACCTAAGTTCCGCGCTGGCACCAATGTTTTTTATCGGATCTGAAAGAAATTAGCTATCTTTGTAAAGGACCTTCCATACATCATTCCTGTAAAGTTTGGTTGAATTTGTTTCAGCTGTTTCAGAGCAGAAGATGAAAATGTGATTTTCCTATAGGGTCCAATGTTAATGTAAACCATGTTCCGTGCTGGTGGCCATGTTTTTCATCGGATCGGAAGGATATGCGCAATCTTTGTTAAGGACCTTTAGTACATCATTCCTGTAAAGTTTGGTTGAATTTGCTTCAGTGGTTTCAGAGCGGAAGATGAAAATGTGTTAAACCTAAGTTCCGTGCTGGCGGCCATGTTTTTAATCGGATAGGAAAGAAATGAGCATTCTTTGTTAAGGACCTTTAGTACATCAGTTCAGTCAAGTTTGGTTGAATGTGCATCAGCTGTTTCAGAGTAGAAGATGAAAATATGAAAAAGAAAGGAAATGGGGTAAATGTCAAGGAGACAACATCCCATATTCAGGTTAAAACGACAATAAAGGGCTACGCTGAGCGCAGCATGATACGACCGCAGCATGTCGACCACTGAAATTTCAACAAAAGTAGTTTAAAGTGAATGTGGACACAGTAAAGAGCTTGACACAATAATTAGATGGACACAAAAAGAAGCTTGACACAGTTATTAGCTTGAAACAAAATAGGGAAAAAATCACCCTTTTTGATCACTTCCTGATAAAAAACCGAAAGAGCTTTGTAAAATTTGTACTATCAACTAAAACGTTACATCAAGAGGAATCCAAAGAAAAAAATTCCATTGAAATCCGATGAAAAATAAAGATTTGACATATGTAGAAAAATTGCAATTTTGGCCCCTTTGACCCCTTATAGCTCGGAAACGGTAAGACCTACACAAAATCCGTTGATTATTACTGAAAGCTTAAATCAAGAGGAATCCAAAGAAAAAAATTCTATCGAAATCCGATGAAAAATAAAGATTTGACATATTTAGAAAAATTGCAATTTTGGCCCCTTTGACTCCTTGTAGCTCGGAAACGATAAGAGCTACGCCCAATCAGTTGACATACCACTGAAAGCTTAGATCAAGAGGAATAAAAAAAAATCCCATCGAAATCCGATAAAAAAATTATACATTGACATATTTAGAAAAATTGCAATTTTGGCCCCTTTGACCCCTTGTAGCTTGGAAACGGTAAGAGTTACGCCAAATCCGTTGGCATACTACTGAAAGCTTAGGTCAAGAGGAAGATATATGTTATGAAAGCCTTTAACACCTAAGATTGATTGATTGATTAGTTAGAGTTTAACGTCCAATGAGCAATATTTCAGCTATATCAGGACGAGAACAAGTTAATCAATTCAAAAAATTGAAAGTATCAGAAGAAAGAAATAAAGGTGGAAGGGACAACCTGGGCAACGACTTTTGACTGCCACTGGAAAATTGGAGAAATGGGTAGGGGCAGGAAATTTAGCCTTCCATACGACACCCAGTGCGTCTGCTCTCTTTAGAGAAATATAGAAGGTGTCTTTATACTGCATGGAGCGTGGCGTTTCTCCACACAGTTTGGCTACAATGGTTCGCGCTCAGGCTTTCCGTATTATGACCTGACTACCCCGCATAGACAGGGCATTCCCCTATCCACCAACTGGGGACGAAGAGGGCGCGCCAAGACAGGTGGGAGCTTTTTTCGTTTCTGTCACACCTTTTCCTCCCTTCTCTCGCTTTTTTTCCCGTTTATGACGATATACTTTTTGTTGCCCTTTCTACCCTTTTTTTCAGTTCATTTTCCCAGTCTCCCTATTCCCCACGTTATAAAGTAGTTTACTTTTTAGCCAGTGGTCATGCAGCGGCAGATATCTATGTAGTATCTCTGTTTAAGTATATTTTCCATATATAATCTATATAGCTTGTGTATTATATCATTCCATCCATAAGTAAAAAAAGTGAAGGAGATTGGGATTACATAGGCACTCCTGTTATCCCAATACCCTTTGATATTTATACCAATAAAATTCTTGAAATTTGAGATTGGGATAAAAAAAAAAAACGGGCGGATTTCTCTTGTTACTTTCACCTGACCCTATGTATTTTTGTAATTATTGATCTTCTTGTGCGTTATAATGTTTCATCATCAAATAGTGTTCAGATAAGGGAACAGACATTATTTATCAGGTGGGGGGGGGGGCTGGAAAATGTTTCACAAATTTCTTGGTCCAACGCAAGAAAAAAACTTTGGCACTCTCACAAATTGTCGATAAAAAAATTTGACCCCCCCATTCAGGTCTCATTTTTTATAATTGCCAACTTACTTGCAGTCTTGTTCTTGTAGACCTTAATTTTTTTTTTGATAACAGAAAGTCAATCTAAAAATACTTACAAATTGAACATTTTCAAAATGAAAAATACAGAAAATTATGTTGAATTTAACTCACAAGTCAGGGGTCGCGTTTTCCAATTTCACACGGACGTCTATTATTTAGTTCTCATTGATTGTGCAACTTTTTCTGACAGAAAAATAGTACTTCCTCGTTCTAGAATGATTTGTTCTTATAGTGAATTTAAGGAAACAAACTTTACTTATTCAAGATATAATCATAATTTGTTGGAAAGTTTTCAGAGCTGTCAAGAATTTAAGGTTTTATCCCGCCGAAGGCGGATGACAAAAAAAAATCACACTCGTTAGTAATATGTTATATTGATGCTTCCCCCCACCGACAATTTTTTC
>MJUU01010127.1:2185-21197 GCA_002080025.1 Modiolus philippinarum | reverse complement strand
CCCCACAGTGGGTTGTGAGCATTGAAATCGCCCATTATAATAAATGGGACATTCAACGTATCACATTTCTTCAGGTGCGTTTCCTGAAGACAAAATGCCGCAGGATTAAAAGCTTGAATTAATAAAGTAATTTCAATGAAATTTATCTTAAAACCTCGGCAATTCCATTGAATTATATTATTCATTTTAGTCGTATTGGTGAGAAATATCCCTTTCGGGAAACCGAGGGATGACGAGACGATCGACCACTTGCAGACAAAGACCTACTGTGTGGTCGTTCATTTTCGATGTTGTTTTCTGGTTCTGATGTATCCATGTCGGTACCTAATGTTCCCCAAATGCTAACATCCAAGTAGGGGTTTTTGCGTGAACCAGATTTTTTAGATTTGCCAGTGTCTTCGTCTGAAGACAGGCTTTCATATCTGTTAGAAGTGCTAATAGCCGATTTGGACTTCTCGTGTCCACCATGTCTTTGGCTATTTGCACTATTTGGTTGTTTCTGTTTTTCTGCAGTTGATGAACTTTCTGCAGATTTCTGTCCGATGGCCTTAGTATTTTTAGGGCCAGTCTTTAAATTTATGTTTTTGGAAGATGATTGAACTTTCGAAGGAGATTTGGACACAGATTGTATTGATTGCGATGATTGTGTTGACTTTGTTGAATTTGAAGCTTTTTTTAAATTTTGATGGAGTTATGATGTTTTCTTTCGGAAGAGTTTTTACAGGTAATGGCCTACGAATTGTAGTGTCAATTGGCCAAATATAATTTGTTTGTGTTTCCACATGCGAGAAAGAGTTAGGTTTTTAACTTTGTCAGCATATGTGGATGTTGCTGTTTAAGATGTGTTTGATGAGGAAATTTGTTGACGTGCGTCTTTGTATGAAATGTTTTTCTCCATTTTAAGTTTCAAAATTTCCTTTTCCTTGGTATAATGGGGACAATCCCGTGAGGAGGCCATATGCGCACCGCCGCAGTTTGCACATTTCTGTGCATTACCACACTCGGTGCCCTGGTGTCCCTCCTCTCCACATTTGAAACATTTCAGCTTGCCCCTACATTGTTTGGTGCCATGACCAAACTTTTGGCAAGTGAAACATCTAACAGGGTTTGGCAGGAATTTGTCCACCTTTATACCAAAGGGGCCAATTTTCAATGATGTTGGAGGAATTGAACAATTGAAAGTTAAAAGAAAAGTATTAAGTTTTACAGCGCCTCCTGATTTTTTCGAAATAAATCTTTGAACTTTTGTGACGCTCTGTGATGATAATTCGTCACAAATTTCCTCATCGCTAACATCTGAAAGATATTGACTTCTATCTCTCATAATACCACGACTGCTATTAAGAGTTCTGTTGGGAGATGCCGAAACTTTGAATTCTAAAATTTTGGTTATTTCTAATAAATTTTCACTCTGAGTTTTGGAAGAAGCTTCAATTAGTAAATCACCTGATCGCATTTTGGAGACGTTTTTTACTGTTCCAGCAATGCTTTGAATGGCCTTTTGGATAGCAAATGGATTTATTCTTGATATTTGCTTATCACATGATCCTGTCAACACAATAAATTTTGTCCAACTGTTATCTTCAACCTCTGGAATAGAATTGTCTAGTTTTCTTTTTCTATTTGGAACTGGTTGGTTTTGAGGGGTTTGATATGCCATGTAGTAAGAAAGGAGATTTCACCATCTTTGTCACCCACCCACCACGGAGTGCCAACAGGGGCGATACTTTGATTCTAGGGATCTCCACCAGAAAGTATCAAGTGTTCCAAAGATGGTATACTCAAGTGGAGCGTAACCATCAGGCACTGATGGAAAGCGTACTACTTGATTGACCCATGAGCCACCGCCTTCTCCAGTACCCCTACACTGTATTGATGGTTTAAATCAAGACAAAAATGTTACACACAGGTTAACTTAAACTCAAGTTGGAAAGATATACTGGAGGGCTTGGCGTGACCAGCCGATTGATCGGACCGGGCCAATCCGACCTCCCGTTTAGATGATATCAGAGCCAAAGTAAGATATTGATCCTGTATAACTCCAGAATGCAAAATACGATCACAGTGAATATCGAACTTGACCTGTATTTCATAATAAGTAACATTGTCCCTAAATATATTACAACGTTCCCTTAACGCAAGCTGAAGTCATCATCCGGAAACCATAAAAGTTACAGATTTTGCCTTAATCAAAGGCAATAACTCTGGAACACAAAATCCGATCACAGTCAAAATCGAACTTGACCTGTATTTTACAAATAGAAACATTGTCATAAAATATTAAAACTTTTCCTCGAAGCAAACTGAAGTTATCATCCGGAAACCATAAAATTTACTGATTTTGCCTAACTCGGGGGCAATAACTCAGGAACGCAAAATCCGATCATGGTCAAAATGCCCGTTCCAATTCGGGAATATGACGGCTTGCAAAATATGTTCTGTGTTGGGCTGTATTTCCCTTATTCTGTCGTATGTTATACGGATTTTCCTTACTGGTCCCTCCTTTTGATCGATTCGGACTTTTGTTTTCACTTTTATTTATCGAACTTGACCTGTATTTTATGAGTAGATACATTGTCCCAAAATATTAAAACTCTCCTTCAAAGCAAGCTAAGGTTATCATCCGGAAACCATAAAATGTACACATTTTGCCTAATTCAGTGGCAATAACCCAGGAACGCAAAATCCGATCAAGGTCAAAATCGAACTTGGACCTGTATTTTATTAATTTTCAAACTTTCCTTCAAAGCAAATTCAAGTTATTATCCTGAAACCAAAGTGTGACGGACGGACAAGAGAAATCCTATAAACCCCGACCTTTTAAGTCGGGGTATGAATAAAAACAATTATTTGGACCTTTTGAAAATTGTTACAACTGTCGTTGCACGGCTAAAAAGGAAGGATTATTTGCTGATTTTGTCAGCCTTCAAGATTGATTAATGAAAATGTCCATTAAATAACATTTGTTTTTTACCATTACTGGAAGAAGTAAGATGGTATTCCTTGCAATCAACAACGCAAATGTTTTATTCGGACGAAATAATGAAATTTTGGAAAATCCTTCACCAACTGTTTCACGGTTAGGCGATACGATTTATGTCCGTAACGAAATCTACCGGACACGCAAGATAGAATGGCATATCAGAATGGCAATTACGACCCTCAAGATACAAGCATTCACTTTACGGTACCAAATAATTAAGCAGTTTTAAAGTTTAAAAGGATAAACTCAGATCTTCCTCAAGTGATGCTCTCATCGGTAATAAAAATACTTTAGAATTGAAATAAAAAAGGCTACATACAAAGTGTTGATGGGAAGAAACTGAATCCAAGTCTAAATGAAAAAAAAAATCAGCGACCAAGATTTGATCGGCCATAAAATATCAGTGACAGTTTGTTTGAGTTACGCAAAGGATGGCTTAGAATACGAAAAACATGAAATACACAAATTGAAAGAAAATTGGAAGATCATGAACATTGATGAAAGTATTAAACGTTTGTCACACAGTTCAATAAATTTCTGTGGGAATAAAAGATCTACGAATCCATTACGAAGCAGGAGAAGACTGGCGAAATTCGCGTAATATTCATGCAATAAGTAGCGTTCAATCAATAATCTTACAAATTAAAGTTATCATCTAACGACTACTTTCCTTCAACAATGCATGGATTAAACTTGGAGCGAAACTATAAGGCAGTCGTTATTTGTTCGTAGATGGGAGGCAGGTTGATGCATTTGAGAAGTATAATTAGATTTCACTTAAGTCTCCAAACGATCTTCCAGAAACACTTAAGGACAAAACAACAGTCTGATATATGGTTTAAAATAAGTATAAGTAAATTCAAAAATTAATGCAACAGCTACTTTTGTTGGTATAGTGCTACCTCTGTATCAAAATTTTGAAATCTGAAATGGTCATGTACAATCGTCATAACGGATCCATTGCCAAAACTTGTCATGTGTATTTCGTTTTACGGTATAAGTTAATGACATAAATACTGATATTGCTTCATCTTTTCATTTTTGATATATATTTAACACTATATGGCTGTGTCGTGAGAGGAATGATATTTATATAGACTAAAACTAGGTTTTATCACACAACATGATAAATATTCAAACCAATGTGTCGTACATATCAGACAATTTAATGAATTTCTCTGAAGAACTATTATACTGATTGTTGTAAGCGACAAGTTGAATTAATATTACAATCTGTGGAAACAAAAAGATACTAAAGTGTTTTGTTTTAAAATCTTTAATCTTAAGATTTATCAAGGGCGATACAGAAATCCGGAAGTGGCCGTTGCAAGAATGAAAAAGGTCCGTTTCTCCCGAAATGTTCCGAAACGGCTAGCAACCGAGAATAATGTATGCTGTGATTATAATAGAGGCTTTAAAGGACAAAGTTATGGGTCTGTAAACCGGAGTAAAATATTCAAAGCCGAATTTAAGGTAAAATTTGGGGTCGAAATTAAACAATACCAGAACTAGTAGAATGCATAAAAGCTCACCTATCGAGACGCTAGTCCGAAATTTGCCAATATTTTACGAAAGGATAGGGAGTAAATGAACATGAGACCATAACACATATGTTAACTCCAATGTTGGCATTTATTTTATTGATGTTATAACCGGAAGTGAAATTAAGTTAAATCGTAAATGTTACACCCAAAACTATGTCAGAAGGCGAAATTCTAGAAGTAAAATTAGCGACTATAAGGGAAGCCAGTAAACAAGGGGGAAAGTTTATGTGTCGGACGTCATGTGCCAATTATGCATTAATATTATGCAACTTTTAATAAATGCACGGTTCAAATTGTAGTTAACAACGCTTAAGCGCCAATAAAGAATCACAACAGTTCATTTCATCTCCAACTATTGCAAGTACTTACAAAAAGGAAGAGAAACGTGTTTCCAGGAAGAGCCAATTATGTTGACCTTGCCAAATGCACGAAATTGTTGTGGAACTTTTGGAAATTATTCATACTGTAATTGCACACCTAAAAAGGAAGGACTATTTGATGATTTTATAAGTCTTCTCACACTGATTAATGAAAATTCCCAACAACAAAGGGGAAGTTGGCAAGAAAAGTAAGAGGAAACAAATATTGATTGATGTTTTTCGCCAACTTTAGCACTATTTCAGCTATATCGTGGCGAGAACTGTTAAGTATATTATACAAGCAAAACAAATGTATAAAATGTTAAAAACATAATTAAAAAATTCTGGTGTAACTAACAATATTACAAATTAGAAACTTGTTTAAAATTGATCTTTTAAAATCTTACTAAATAAATTAATTGCTTTTAAAAATGAACAATTTTGTCGCCAGCGACGTTTGTAAATAGGTTTTTAAGACAATCAGCAGGATAAAAATCACGCCTGATATCGGCAACATCTACACACTCAATTAAAACGTGTTGAATTGTATAAGAACAATTGCATGGAATCGATCCGGTCGATCATCACTGTTGAGAATAAAACTATGTGTTGTTCTAGTGCGTCCAATACGACATCGGGTCAACACTACCTGTTCCCTACGGTTTTTACCACAAGAACCGACCTGGTTACCGACGTCTGACTGTATTCCATGCAGTTTATTATTTATTTGCAGATCCATTTGGCATGCCATAACTTTAAAATGTATTTAACGATCAAAGGCTTTATGTCAGTGTACGGCACTGGACAATGCAACATCTCGTCGTCTAGTGCATCCTTGGCCTCCTGGTCAGCAACTGTGTTTCCATACATCCCCAACTGACTAGGGATCCAAACATTAATGACTTCTTTGCCTAATGCTACAAGTGACTTGTACAATTCCGTTATTTTTAAAATAATTGGGTGTTTTGTTTTTCGACTTTCAATTGCAAATAAGGATGAGAGTTAATCGGAACAGATCATGATTGATTGATTGATTATTGTTTAATGTCTACTCAGCAATATTTCAGCTATATCAAGACGAGAACAAGTTTGTTAATAAATAATCACTTTGGGGTATGGATAGGGCCATGGGACGGGAAATTCAGACTGCCACTGGAAAAGTAGGGTGAAATCGTCAAGGGCGGGGAATTTAGCCTTGTAGCCGATCACCTACGGACCACCCCAAAAAGAGCTTGCTACAAGGGTTCTTTAACGTGCAGGAAGCGTGGCATTTCTTCCAGCACGTGGACCTGAGTTTACATCCCATCCGAAAGATGGGTTGTGTATTTATTAATCCCACACAACCACGGAATGGGTCCTATTTCTATATCCCGGGACCCTCGGGGTCAGCCTCCGTTTAGGAGGGGTCACACCCCGCAAGCCGGAGATACTAGGTCCTATTTCTATATCCCGGGGTTCCCTCGGGGTCCTCTGTTAGGAAGACTCATACTCCAAGCTCAGAGGATGCCGCGGGCCTATACATAAGCCGGGACCGCGCACGGCGGGGAACAGATCATGAACTTATTTGATTGCGATAAGGCTACAAATTTAAGTGCTGAGAAATCAGCGTTTGCTTCAGCAGTAAATATTGAACTAGAGGATGGTAATCGGAGAGTTGCTGTACGTTCTCCAAAAACGGCTGCAGAAGCCACTCTGTCTCAATCCTTAGAGCCATCTGTGTAAATTTGCAAGTATTCAGGATGTTCAGATTTAATTCTTGCGAAGTCCTTATGGATAAGCAGATGATTAGTATCAAAATTTTTGTGTTTGCGTAGTTCAAAATTTAATGTTGGTTTTGGGTTCAGCCATAGAGGTTTTAGGGAGTTTCTATAAGAGCTATTTCATCTAAATTTATATTAGCAGATTCAAGGTGTGGTTTGATGCGAAGACCAAAAGGTTGTAAAACGTTTGGGCGTTTTTCAGTCACCTTTGTGAAGAGGCTTGAAAACACAATTTTTGGACAGGATTGGAAGGATACGCTTTAAGTTTTGTTGCATATTTTAAACCAAGTTTAATACGTCTGACAAGGATGGTTCATTAGCTGCAACATAGAGACTCCCCACAGGAGAAGTTCTGAACGCACCTAATGAAAGACGCAAACCTTGATGGTGGGCAGTATCTAATAATGCAATGTATGATTTTCGGGCGGAACAACACATACATAATATAATTTTGATCGAATCAACGCTCGATATAAATTTAATAAAACAGTGCTAATCGCAACCCCAGTCAGTACTTGATACAACTTTTAAAATATTTTAAGCCTTGAGGCATTTGTTTTTTAGCATTTTGATATGGGGAAGAAAGGAAAGTTTACTGTCAAAGATTAAACCAAGGAACTTGGCCTCTTTTACAATAGTTATAGGGTTATTGTATAGTTTAAGCCCCGAGTCTGGGTACAGTTTCCGCTTACAACAGAAATGCATCCCGACTGTTTTCGAGCTTGAAAATGTATAACCATCTTCAACTGCCCATTCGATTCTGTTTAGACATAATTGCAGTTGTCTTTCTATATCGTTCATGTTTTTTGCCACGATAGCAAATCAGAAAATCGTTTACATAAAGAGATCCATCAATGTTATCTTTTAAAACTTGGGCCAAACTATTTATTTTAATACTAAATAGTCTGACAGAGAGGATGCTTCATTGCGGAACACCCAACTCTTGCTCAAACGAGTCAGAAAATGTAGAGTTGACTACAACATTGAATTCACGATCCTTGAGAATGTTCTCAATAAAATTTGGTAAACTTCCTCTCAACCCCATATCAAAAAGATCTTCTAAAATGCCATATTTCCATGTTGTAAGCTTTTTCAATATCGAAAAAGATGGACGCTGCATGTTCTTTCTTTAAAAATGGATTTCTGATAAATGTTTCGAATCGAACTAGATGGTCTATTGTTGTACGACCTTGTCGAAATCCATTTTGGATGTTCGACAGAAGACCGTTCGATTCGAGATACCAAACAAGACGGTTGTTTATCATCCGTTCCGTTGTCTTACAGACGCAACTAGTCAATGCTAGTGGTCTGTAATTAGATGGTTCGGAATGATCTTTACCCGGTTTTGGAATAGGTACTATAGTTGCTTGTTTCAACATAGGTGGTAGTTGCCCCGTTTCTCAAATTTTATTAAAAAGGTTTAAAAGAATTTCCAGAGTTGTTAAAGGAAAATGTTTGAGGAGTTGATAATGGATATCGTCAGGGCCACATGCCGTGTCATGTGCCTTATCCAAGGATTGTTTCAGTTCTTCCATCGAAAAGAATTTCTTGTATTCCCTGTATTTTCAGATTTAAAGTTAAGTTTGTTTCGTTCTTTTTGTACTTTAATTCTCTGGAATGTGGGTCCTAGATTTTTCGAAGAGAAGAATGTTTCTAGAAAGTTTCTCCAATTTTATTTGCAATATCTTTTTCAGATGTTAAAATATCTTTTACGTTTTTGATGTGATGGACATTAGCTTTTCGATTTTTACCCTTGATTTTTTGTACCATATTGCATACTTTGTTCATAGGGGTATGGCAATTTAATTTTGAAATAAAGTTACGCCAAGAAGTGCGTCTTCTTTGTTTCAAGGTTCTTCGAGCTATTGCAGGAAATTTGTAAGTTTGTCTTATGAAACAGAAACTCGAGAATGTTTTAATTTCGAGATACTCCGGATTCGGTCCCATTACCAAAATATCGATTTAGACAATTTCTACATAGAAGATGAATATTTTCTAATGTAAAGTGCGGTTTTTTTTCATAATGTATAAAATAATCTGAACACATATTTACACAGTAAAAACTCAAATACCACAATAACTTCGGAACCAATTGAGTAAAGAGAGACCGTAAGAAAGGAGATAGGGCAGGATAAAGGAGGAATGGGATGGGAGTAAGGAAAAAAGGCAACCACCTGTATAACACCTCAAATTTAAAGCAACTTCGGTACTAAATTAAATAAAACTTCGGTGGTATATACTGAACTTACAAAAGTTTCGGTACAATAACTATAAACGGTACTTATTAAATTTACAGTAATTTCCGAACTAAATTAACTTTAATTTCCGAACTGAATTACTTATTAAATTTACGTTTATTTCCCAACTAAATTAACAGTTATTTCCGAACTGAATTTTAACTTCGTTACTAAATTCAGGGACTATAGATTTCTTATAGCCCCTGCTAGATTACAGTAATTCCTGTACAAAACGTACGGTAATTGCATATAGTACTAAAATTACAGCAACTTCAATGCAAAATTAACTGATACTTAATTTGCAGTATTGATTGATTGATTGATTGATGTTTTACGCCAACTTCAGCAATATTTCAACTATATTGTGGCGAGAACTGTTAAGTAAGTTGAACAATTGTGATAAATATTATAAAATATCAATATAAAACCATTAAAGCTTTATACAAGTAAAACAAGAGTATAAAATATAAAAAATATAAAAAAACATTATAGGAGAAATGACAATTTAACTGTTACAATATTACAACTATAAATTAAATCCATTTAAATTTTACTAAATAAATTGATTGCTTTTAAAAATTAAACGATTTTGTCGCCAGCGACATTTGTAAATAGGTCTTTAAGACAATCAGCTGAATAAAAATCACGCCTGATATCGGCAACATCTACACATTCAATTAAAACATGTTGAATTGTCATTCAGGTCGATCATCACTGTTGAGGATAAAACTATGTGTTGTTCTAGTATGTCCAATACGACATCGGGTCAACACTACCTGTTCCCTACGGTTTTCACCGCAGGAACTGACTTGTTTACCGACGTCTGACTGTATTCCATGCAGTTTATTATTTATTTGCAGATCCCATTTGGTCTGCCATAACTTTAAAATATATTTAACGATTAAAGGCTTCATGTCATAATTTGCAGTAACTCTTGGTATTAAATTTACTTTAACCTCGGTAGAACATGCTTAATTTACAGAAACTTCGGAACGAAAATTATATATGGTACTAAAATTACAACGCAAATAGACGATTTTAGTGCTAAATTGAAACGGTGATATCCGAAATGAACTGAATTTACAATAATTTCGGTATTAGAATTACAGCAACTTCGATACAAAATTTACAGTTTAATTTCGGTATTCATTTTTTTCCTTTTGGATCTCTCGTTTATGTTTGCCATTGAAAATATTTAATGAGAAGGAATCGACTAAAAGTAGCAAAGATTTTCATTACAACTGGTTGTTAAAAGCTATGCATTATAAATGTCTGTTATTCTCCCTCATCTGAATTTCTGAAAACAATGAACCTGACATTTCAAAGTTTAGAAATTAGTTCCTTGTTTTGTCTTTGTTTTTCTCTGTTGCCCTTTTTGCCATGTCTATAAAGTTTATCACTTGAAATTTATTTATTTATAACCATATTTACCGTCTGAAAATTTAGTCATTTACTTTGTCTATTTTCTATTGAAATTTTAATCATTTATTAAATCAGAACTCATTTAATTGACTGGCATGATGTACTCGACAATATTAATGACACTTATAATATGAATTTATTATAAATGATAAGATTTCTCACAGTTTGAATAAATTTATACAGATATGGGACCGACCTTAAGATAGTCCATTGATGACCAAATTGATGGTCCATCTTTGGTGGTGTATGTACATAAAAATCAGAAACTTTTCATAAAATTGAATTAAAATTGTTTTAAGCAGTTTCAGAGAAGATTTTTGAATGCAGTTTCCATTGTTAGTTTACAAAAAAATTGGAAGATGGTCACCAAAGGACTATCATATCAAAATTCTACTAAAATTGTTCAAGTAGTTTCAGAGCAGAAGATCTTTTTTATGCATTTCCCACTGGGTCCTATGTTAAACTAAGTTTTGCCAATGGTGGCCATGTCGGAAGATGGATCAGAACCAAAGTAACAAACTTGGTCAAAATCTCACAAGTTTCATTTATGCAATGTTAAAATTGAATCCATTCAGTGGTTTTCTATTATATCTTTGTATACATTTCCCCTTAGGGTCAAATTCATTGCTGGCGGCTATATTGGATGATGGATCAGCACCGAAGAAACAACACTTGGTCAGCACCTGACATCATTCATGTCATGTTTGATTTAAATCCATTCAGCAGTTCTCTAGAAGATCTTTGTGCGCATTTTCCATAGGGTCCAATACTGTGGGTCATATACGATGACGGATCGGCACCTAAGTAAAAATACTTAGTCAGCATCTCATAAGCATTATCAATGCCAAATATGGGTTAAAGCAATTCAGTGGTTTTCAAAAAGAAGTTCTTTGTATGCATTTTACCATTGGGTCCAATGTTAAAATTTAGTTCCCCGCCGGCAGCCATGTTTGATGACGGATTGGCATCAAAGTAGTAACACTTGGTCAGCAACTCATCAGCATAATTCATGCCAAGTTTGGTTCAAATCCATTTTGTGGTTCTCAAGAAGAAGTTCTTTGTGTGAATTTCCCCATTGGGTCAAATAGTAAACTAAGTTCCCCGCTGGCGGCTATCTTGGAAGAGGTCGGAAAACTTGACCATGTTCAATAAAATATAGTCCTTAACATGCTGAACATTTTTGCAATTTAAACTTGACGTCTATCTCAAAGCATTTTTGAAATACAGGACACAAAGTTTAAAATCACGAAAAATTTGACCAATAAAGGGCCACAACTTATATATAGGTACTTGGATTTCTTATAAATTTCCATGCGAGTAGATCTTAACATGCTGAACATTTTTGCAATTTAAACTTAACCTCTATCTGTTATAGTTTTTTTGATAAAAAATAAAAAAAAACATCAAAATTTTGAAAATTTTATGGAAAAAGGGCAATAACTCTTAGACGGGTCATCCGATTTTCTTCAAAATTTCAGCATGAGTAGATCTTCTCATTCTGATCATTTTTACATGTGTCAGATTTTTGATATCTGTAACGGTTTTTGAGTTATTTGCCAAAAACTGTTATTTTCCCCTATGTTCTATTTTTATTAACGGCAGCCATGTTGTTTGCCCTAAAACATACAAAATAAAATAGATACCCTAGTGATGATTCAGTCGAAGTTTGGTTCCATTTGACCCAGTGGTTTCAGAGGAGAAGATTTTTGAAAGTGAGCTAACGACGGACGGACGGGCGACGGACGCCAGGTGGTGGCAAGAGCTCACCCTGGCCTAGCCGGGTGAGCTAATAAACAAACTGTGGTTGTCATATCGTGCATTGGTTTGATTACGTACAATATAGCAAATTGTTAAAGCTTCAGACCTAAGTTGAGCGGGTAATCGAGTTGAACATTTTTTAAGTTATCGAACACTAACATAGGTTGTATTTATAATGTAAATCTTGATGATGACATTATTGAACCTCTGAGAGAACTAAAAGGTACACATCTCACCAAGAGAGTTATAACAGAGAACCATCAAAAACAGTTAGGTTACTTTTTAGGTCAGAACAGCTGCCTTCTAGTATTTCCCTAGGTTTTAGAGTATACAGAGTCGGGGATTATGTACCCAAATCATTGCAGTGTTTTAACTGTCAATGATTTGGACATATGGCTACCGCTTGTAACAAACATCAGTATCACCTGTGCTTACTGAGGGTATTTACAGTGTATTTTGTATTTATTGCATTTGATGTTTTAAAACTGCCAGATATTAAAAGTTCTCTTTATCAAGTTAAATTATTACTTGATTTTGTTACCAAATTATTTGGTCTTATGTTAAACCAGGAGTATGAACAGGAAAATTTTAGCTTTTTTTTAAATGTTCATTAACAGCTTAAAATAGATATGTTTGTGTTTTTAACTATTTACAAGATATTTTTATTTTGATACACTACCATCGGACTGCCAGAGTTTAAATGCTCATGGCAATGAATTTATATGACATCTTAGGAATACAAAAACTCCCCCAAATGTTATTTGTTTACAGGAAACTTTCTGTTCTTAAGAACAAGACTTGTTCAAAATTCAAGGTCAAGTCTTTGCAGATTTCTCAACCAGAGGTACTAAAAGGGGAGACATTGCTATCTTTTGTAAACAAAACTTATTTTTAAATTTTTTTACATATACAACCTGTAGTTGTTAAAGTAATTTTGAACTATCTTCAATAAAGTTAATTAATAAAAATAATAAAGTCACAATAGTTAATTTATGTGGTAACAGGTTTGAAACATCGATTATTCAAATTTATTTTTGTCAAATTGACTCTCCACATTTTATAGTTTTCGGGGATTAAAGCACGCACCATGAAGTATGGGGAGGAAAAAATGACAGTAAAGGTATGGAGCTTTTTAACTAAATAAATAAAATTCATCAGCAAACGAATACGGAAGCAAAAATATGGAGAATCAAATTCCACTAATGAATGTAGAAATACCAATGTTAAATGTGCTAACTGTAGGGGCAAGCACAATGCTCAGGTTAAATATATCCAAAATTACAGGAAACAAAAGAAGTTATAAAAAAGTGGTGACTGAAAACTTGGGCATTAAGGAAGGCAAAGTTCAAATACAGACTGTAAGTAAAAAAAAAAGAGTTACGGTTAATCAAACATCAGTATCACCTGTGCTTACTGAGGGTATTTACAGTTTATTTTGTATTCATTGCATTTGATGTTTTAAAACTGCCTGATATTGAAAGTTCTCTTAATCAAGTTAAATTACTACTTGATTTTTTTTACCAAATTATTTGGTCTTATGTTAAACCAGGAGTATGAAAACACAGGAAAATTTTACCTTTTTTTAAATGTACATTAACAGTTTAATATGGATATGTTTGTGTTTTTAACTATTTACAAGATATTTTTATTTTGATACACTACCTTCGGACTGCCAGAGTTTAAATGCTCATGGCCATGAATCTATATGGCATCTTAGGACTACCCGCCGTGCCCGGTCCCGGCTTATGAATAGGCCCGCAGCATCCTCTGAGCTTGGAGTATGAGTCTTCCTAACAGAGGACCCCGAGGGTCCCGGGATATAGAAATAGGACCCATGGTTGTGCGGGATTGATAAATACACAACCATCTTTCGGATGGGATGTAAACTCAGGTCCACTTGTTGGAAGAAACGCCACGCTTCCTGCACGTTAAAGAACCCTTGTAGCAAGCTCTTTTGGGGTGGTCCGTAGGTGATCGGCTACAAGGCTAAATTCCCAGCCCTTGACGATTTCACCCTACTTTTCCAGTGGCAGTCAGAATTTCCCGTCCCATGGCCCTTTCCATACCCCAAAGTGATTATTTATTAACAAACTTGTTCTCGTCTTGATATAGCTGAAATATTGCTGAGTAGACGTTAAACAATATTCAATCAATCAATCAATCTTAGGAATACAAAAACTCTCCCAAATGTTATGTTTACAGGAAACATTCCGTTCTTAAGAACAAAACTTTCTCAAAATTCAATGTCATGTCTTTGCAGATTTCTCAACCAGAGGTACTAAAAGGAGAGACACTGCTATCTATTGTAAACAAAACTTAAATTTTATTACATATACAACCTGTAGTTGTAAAAGTAATTTTGAACTATCTTCAATAAAGTTAATTAATAAAGATAATAAAGTCACAATAGTTAATTTATGTGGTAACAGGTTTGAAACATCGATTTTTCAAGTTTATTTTTGTCAAATTGACTCTCCACACTTTATAGCTCTCGGGGATTTAAGCACGCACCATGAAGTATGGGGAGGAATAAAATGACAGTAAAGGTATGGAGCCTTTTAATTAAAAAAATGAAATTCATCAGCAAACGAATACAGAAGCAAAAATGATGAAAGGGGGAAATCCAAAAAAGTCCAAAATAACGGCAGTTCACATCCAACATGAATTGAGATAGCATGACAAAGACAAAACAAATAAACAAAAGTAAACAAGAACGCCACAAAACTAAAGCACTAAAAAAGTGAACCCCTACTAAACTGAGGTATCACCATGCTCCAGAAGGGTAAGAATGATCCGTTCCACGCGTGACACCCGTCACACTGCAAGTGAAAAGTCCAGTTTTTTTAAAGTCAGTGTTTGTGTAACCGGTAATAAACTCTGGATCCACCCAAAGATATATATTCTCATCTGTAAAAAAAAATATGTTGTCCTATTAACTGACGGTACAGGAACAATGCTTGGTCCCGTTACTCGTAAAACATGTTTTAGATTTATGTATATGTGATTCCGGTTTACGTCATTATTATACTAGCAATGTGTATCAAAATTCTACGCTGTAGTGATCATTATCAAGTATTTATTTATTCTTCTAAACAGGTAAATGAAAATTTCAATGTTAGTAATTCTTTAAATTGGAATTTCTAAAAGGCCGACTGGGCTAGACTTACTAAACAATATGAAAATATTATCGTAAGTGATCTTATTACAGATGATATACGGGAGAAATAGATACGTCTCATGTCTGAAAAAATAACGGCAGCAAGTGAATTAATTCATGTTAAACATTATTGTAAGAAAAATAGGCCCTGTGTTCTATGATGGAATAATACATCGGCAAACGAATACCGAAGCAAGAAAAGGAAGGGGAAGTTCTAAAATCATAAATCCAACATCACGGCAATTCACAGCAACACGAATTCAGACAGTATGACGAAGACAAAACAAATAAACAAAAATGAACAAGAATTTATGTAATTTAGCTGGTAATACTTTAGTATTAAGTAATAAAACTCGAAACAGAGCACAGATTATATTGCTTACGGGGATTTAGAAAAAGAATGCAGGAAAATACTTAGAAATACTCAAAAATCAATACTAGACTGATTATTATAACTCGTAAAATGCAAAGTTATAATTATCAGAGTTATGGTTTAATGTTACGAAGATGATGGGGGAAAATTCAGATTTAAAGGGTATACATACTCTTAGTTCAAATAGTAAACGTTTTACAGATAAAATAGATAAGGCAGATTTTTAGCGAAAAATTACTATTAAGCATGTAGTACTGATAATTATGATGAAAAATTTAAACAATTCAAAAGTTCTTCTGAAAATTCAGAAAAAGACATCTTTACTGATAGATTTGTAGTTAATATTCAATGTTATAATGGGGATTCACTTAAGATGAACTCAAAGATGCTATTGCAGATACTAATTATAGTTCCCCTGATTAGGATAAAATTTTGTTTTGTTACTTACAGATAAAGCTTTAAGTGTACTTTCACTTTTTAGCTCACCTCACGACGTGGGGGGGCTTAAATGATACCCCTGGCGTCCGCGTCTGGGTAAGAAGAATGGTTCAAGTTCATTCCCGGTTACTGACATGTCCCACATCAACTATATTGGTGTGTATGATGCATTTTGGGATGACAACAACAATGCATGCTTCGGATGCTGTTGTGACCTACATTTTACGCATGAGCGACTTGATTAGGTAGACATGTCCCACATCTACCGTATTAGTATGTATCATGCATTTTCGGATGACTAAAACAATGCACACTTCGGTTGCTGTCTGTGACCGATATTTTACGCATGAGCGACTTGATTAGGTAGAAAGGTTTAAACTGACATGTCCCACATCTACCGTATTAGTATGTATCATGCATTTTCGGATGACTAAAACAATGCACACTTCGGATGCTGTCTGTGACCTATATTTTACGCATGAGCGACTTGGTAAGGTAGAATGGTTAAGGTTAATTCCCGGTTACTGACATGTCCCACATCATCCATATTGGTGTGTATGATGCATTTTGGGATGATAACAATGCATGCTTTGGATGCTGTCTGTTACCTACATTTAACGCATGAGTGACTTGGTTAGGTAGAATGGTTAAGGTCTATTTCTGCTTACTGATATATCCGACATCAACCATATTGATATTTGTGATGCATTTTGGGATAATAACAATGCATGCTTTGGATGCTGTCTGTTGCCTACATTCTACGCATGAGTGACTTGGTTAGGTAGCTTTGGATGCTGTCTGTTACCTATATTTTACGCATGAGTGACTTGGTTAGGTGGAATGGTTAAGGTCTATTTCTGCTTACTGACATATCCGACATCAACAATATTGATATTTGTGATGCATTTTGGGATGACAGTCTTTGACTTACATTTTACACATGAATGATTCTGTTAAAAGAAATAATTATAGTCCATTCCTGTTACTGACATGTTAAACGTGTGACAATGCTGCCTAACAAGGTGAGCTTAGCAGGATGTGGCTGCTTTCTATGTTTATGAACAAGATTCGTTTACTCGGGTATTACCTAGTAGCATTATATTAATTACCACTGTTTAAAACTGATAAGAATCCTGGTGATCCCTAATCATACAGACCAATCCCATTTTGAAAATTCCAAGACCCCATTGCATCTTTTGGGATAAGGTTCTATCATCATGTGAAGTTTGGTCAAGATCCGACTATTAGTCTTTGAGAAAATGGTCGGACAAATTTTTGGCGGAAAGAGAAGAAGAAGAACAAGAAAAATAATAATAAGAATTGAGTAAAAACAATAAGTCTCCCCAAACTTCGTTTGGGAGACTTAATAACTAAAATGAAGAAATAAAGGGATATGAAGTAAATGTACATTGAACAAAATTCCAATAAATGCATTTGTATTTTGTATTTTTATTGTGGTTTTTTTCTTTTGCAGTTCCTATTTACTTTCTGGCATGTGGCTATGTTTTTCGGCCATTGTAGGTGTTTCCTGTTATCTTTTTTATTCCATTGTAAGGTTCAGCAAATGGAACAACGCTTTCAATGTTGTTCTTCATCGTGAAGTCACCATGAGGCCTTCAAACACTTCTTTAACTCTATTTAATTGACCTGACTAGTCACGGGTCAATTATATCGGGATTGTTCGTTTTATACTTACCTACAAGACAGAGAATATCAAGCCACGCCCAACCGGGTAAATAAATTTGAGTAACACCTCATAGTAAGTTCAAGACGACCTGTAACACCAGTTTGAGCGGAATTCACTTGCTAAATTTTAAACAACGCTACATCCATATTTTACGAAAGGATATGGAGTAAATGAACATGAGATCATAACACATATCTTAACTCCAACTGCAGTAATTTTAATGAGCTGTATGGCCATTTCGGAAATTTATTCCTCATCCATGTATCCATTTTGTCAAGGAAGCGGGGTCGTCAATAAGCATAACATATCGGGCAAATTACTCTTACAACCACCGTCATCCGTTCACCGACAAAGGGACCAATAGACAGTACAACATATAAACGACCAAAGAGAACTTATTTGGTTTCTAGAAAAACATGATTTATATATTCCAAATTTAAGTGGATTTAGGAAAAATAGGAGCACTATTGAGCAATGTATTAGGTTGCAAGATGAAATTCAAAAGTCATTTGCTCATAAACATATTATTGTTGTCATTTTTATAAATTTTTCAAAAGCGTTCGATTCGTTATGGAAATGCGGTTTGTTAAAGAAAATGAAAAATATGGGTATTTATGGATATTTGTTATCCATAATTTCTTAAGTAAAAAAGCCCTTCAAGTAAATATAAATAACTGTTTTTCTGATACATATTTTGTTGAAAAATAGTATGCCACTAGGCAGTGTAATTAGTCCGACCCTTTTTTATTTATAGTCAATGATTTGTCGATCCTCATGTGTTTAACACTCATGGATGTCTCATTTCGCTGAAGAAACTATTTTTCAGCTCCTCAAAAATAAAATGTTCTCAGAGATATTTTACCTTTGATTTACTCACCATGCATCCCAAAAATTTCTACTTGATTTTTAAAACTTACAACTCTGATATAAAAAGATACCTTTTATTGCATCACTTTCTTATACAGAAAACACAGTTATGGAAAGTGGCCAACACCACCAAATACATGCATACATACACGCGGAAAACATATGGATAGATCCATTGATAATCAACACAATGACTGGTATTGCTACTTTACTCCAACCATCACCTATGCAGATACCATTGCATGTGAGAGTTTACTTGGCAATTTTAAGACATCAATATGAATATTTCAAAGGTATGTTTAAATAATCAAACTTCTTGTTTCAATATGATATCCATTGTAAGATTTAAGTTTTTGAAATGACCATCTTTACTCCAATTTCGCTTTAATGTTGTTATATATATATATATATATATATATATATATAT
>MJUU01010125.1:40100-64928 GCA_002080025.1 Modiolus philippinarum | reverse complement strand
AGATAGCAAAGTTTCAGTGCAATCAATGTAACAAAACATTGGGAAGTAGCTGTGCCTTTATTGTGCTTTTATTATACATTAATCAGTTTTGTATGCTTTTAGAAGTATTTGTCTGCTTCTTTAGAAATAATGCATGTTCCCGTCCAAACTTAGGATTTTTTGCATCTACTCGTTTTTCTCGCTAAGCGCTCTATTATATTGTCTTTAATTTCAATAATATTTGATACCAGTCCCGATACGCATGTAGGACCATACAAAAATTATGAAATTTCATAAATAAGTGTTTACTACGCATTATCCGATATCGACAGTATGTTCATTCTTGTAGGGCGGGTTATTGGTTCGTGCATGTTGTTGAAAGGTACACATCCCATTTTAATACTTAAAAAAGAAGCAGATAGCTGATTAATTTATCTTTAGAATGTACGCTTCACTTTTTAGGAGGATTTACGGTACGTAAATTCTCCTTATGCTGTCGCTTTCTTCAGAAAAATCCCGGGTATGAATATGCACTTCGAGACCAAAAATCAACTTTTTGCGGCCAAATTCATTGCCAATTTATTCTTTAACATTATTGTAAACTGCATAAAAAAATACAACATATAAATGTAAGGTTTAAGCATAATTAAAATAGAATTATCGAGGGAATACTTTAGCAGTTGACAGAGTGTCACGTGACAAGTTAATTATAAATAACGTCACATGTTACCGTAGTTGTAGAAATAATAATCAATTACCTGTGACCTGAATATTTGTAATGTTTCTGAATACAAAACTGAAAAACTCAAATAATTCAGTACCTGATTAAAAAATTATATAAATAATTATAATAATAATAAATCGAGGATTTAGAATTCTTTCTCATTTAGTAAGCGTAGTTTGCACGAAGTGCTAATTTGATTAAGAATCATGATAACTTGTATAGCTCTTGTATCGATACTAAAAAAACATTAAATTGGCAATATATATTTTTTATTTAAGTACCCTCTTAGAGACAAAGGATGGACAATTATTCATGTTTTCATTGGCGAATTAAGAGATGAGTTCGGGGTTGGATACCTCCCCTTTTTATTATTTTAAGATTAACTGGAACTTCATTGAACACCCCTTTTCGAAGGTTGGACCCGCCTGTGTATTTCACTGTCTTTTGTCATATTTTTGTTCAAATCAAGGAGTTAAATAGATAATATATAACTCCTTGTTCAAATTTATAAAGTATTGTGAAACTGACAAGTGATCATGTAGGGATGTATATTGATATACGGCCTTGAAGTGATCAATGGAAACGTTAAAAAAATGTCGGCTCGAATTGAGTATAGCTGTAGAATTTAAAGTTATAAATAAGTAATATGCAGAATTTAAATTCACAGTAAATTCGGTATTTAGTCATTAGTAAACACTGAATTTTTTATCTCTTTTTCTTTTTTACAAAAAATACGATACGCATAAATGCAACCCAGAGGGGAAGTGAAAATTATAGGTTTTTTTGTCAAATTTCGACAGTTATGCAAACTTCGGAATCCTAATATGGTCAAGATACAGCATTTACATGTGACGTACTTCTTTTATCCATTTTCAATGATAACATACCAACACATTTTTACGGAATCGTTAGATTAAAAATTGTCATCTATTTATGTCCACGCTTACCTATATTAACTAAAACAGAACATAGAACATACATCATTTCTTTACCACTAACATAGCAGTTTAATTGGAAACCATTTATATTCCCCGTATCAACGATGATATTTGTCCATGTGCTATAATCAACCAGTTGGACCGACACTAGACACTGGACAGCTTTCAATGGTAAAGAATATAGCCTTGCAATAAACTAGCGNAACTAAGCCACTACCAAGAGATATGCGTTTGTCATACCCATTTGCTTGACGCAAAAATATATGAGGCTTTCAACAATGAGCAAACACTAATACCTAATAGTACATTGGGGACGTACCCTAACACTAGTTGCATCGACTTGAGCAGAATTCACTCGATGTCGAACAAAGCTACGTCCATGTTTGTCTACATCAATGGATGCGGGATCAGACATAAGATATTGGACAAAGTACTCTAATAAACACTTTCATCCATTGCCCGAAAGAGGGACCAAAAGACAATTCGAAGTACACACACCCACGACCACAGGATAGTCATTGAGTTGGTTGTAAGATAACTTGGCAAAGAAAATGGGGAGATGTGGGCATTATAACTACAGATGGTAAAAATAGTTTGATTTTTTAAAGAAAATATGAAAGCCAAAATGCAAAATTTTGAAAATTTTAACTGAAGAAAACTAGAGAGCATGCATCTCAATCAATCGGGATCTTTATAAGAACTCCACACTTCAAGAAAAAATAATGGATATTGTCAACGAGTAAATGTACAGGAGACAAAATTCATACAGATACATGGTAAAATTAACCAAATGCAACAACGCTTTTATTGTTCTTCATCGTCTATACTTTCAACATTTTCTATATAGTCTTTTGTTGTCCAGTAAATAATTTTACGATTATCTTTTTTTCGAAATTAGCGCGTAAATCCGACTAAACAGTACTTCAGTACTTTGATTTACATTAGATATGTAAACAAACAAATTTTCCTACCTCTTCCGATTACACACATCCAGATTTGTGTATTTTTCTTCAATCTAGTCCTAGAGTAGTATTTTCCGCATATGTACTAGTCCTCGCGCAATATGTCCCCCCATGTTGGTTAAGCCATGTAATTAGATACAAAAACACACATTTAAATAAATATTCAAATGCATGTAGCTGTATCACACGGAAGCACAATCATGTCTTATTAAATTTATCTATTGCAGAGTTATCCGCGCCGATAGCCGGGAGTTTGGATTTCTCCAAGATGGACGTGCCGGAGTCGGATCATTTAAGTCTGTGTCATGTTTTTACACTTATAAACAATTTTGTGAATTATATTTTATCTCACTTAAAAGTCGTTAACATATATTTATGTTAGTTTGTTATACACAGAAATTTTCTCTCAGTGCAATTGATATTTAACGTGAAAAACGGGGTGAAACATTCATGATCTGTGTTCATGCATTTAAAAATGCAAATTTTTCGTGTCTATTTTCTTTAGTCTCAACTAAATGAGTCAATTTACGTTAGAAAATGTTAATTTTAATCATTTTATAGCAAATCGTTGTTGACAAATTAGGAAAAGTGATGTAAATAGCGTATTTATTTACAACACACGACCCGTTTAAGCACCGGTTTGGATTGTAAACAAAAATGTTCAGTTTACGGTTTGGATGTATAACAGAAACGGTTTGGAAAGTTTACTGATTTTTATAAAGTCTTATTTGAAAAGACGTTCTGACCGTTCTATCCCCTTTAGAAGCACGAAGAGGTAAACTTTACCTAAATATATATAATGCAAGAGGAGTATATGGTGACGTCTTCAAAACAATTACGGTGGTACCAATAAAAGTCTACGCCCTACCTTACGTGCCCAGTTCGACAGCACATAGTGAGGTGAAAAAATGGTGCCCTGCAACGGAAATCTAATCAACTGGAAACATAAAAAAGATACTAAAGATATATCTGGCAGTAAAATAATGAATATTCCCTTTTATAATACCAATCTTTTCAAAAACTATTCGCAAACTCGTATAATCAATCTGGGACTAGTCCCAGAACCAATATAAATACCGTGTTTTCACTCGTCGTGAAAATGATCATCAAAATGGATTAAATCTGGAACACCCAACCGCTGGCGTACCAAGTCTGGCTGCCAAGAGTTCCTATCGATGTGTGTGTGTATGTATGGGTGGACGAATGTGTCTGTGTGTGAAAGTATACATGATTTTGTTATGCCCGAAAGGGCCCTGTGATTAGGCCAATAAAGAATTTGAATTTTGAATTTATCGATATTTACAGTTGTACTTTTGTCTTTCACTTGTGTTTTTCTTGTGCAGTTTCCTTGTGGATTGTGGCCTTTGATTGTAATTCTAGCATAGGTATTTTCTGTTATTTGGGGATATTTTCATTGGTAAGCTATTAAAAGCTTTTCTTTCATAGCCAGTATAAAATTAAACAATATGTATTAGATGTTAAAGGGAAAACTAGTTGTTTAACTTTTTACCTTTTTTACTTTTTTACTTTTTGCAATTATTCGGCAAGTCCTGAAGAAAAAAACTCATAAAACCTTCACTCATTTATGTACGAGATGGAAAATGCGATTAGTCAATCTGCTTTTCCAAAACAATGTTATCATTTATCACATACTTAGCACAGATATGTTCCGCGAGCAATCCCTGGCCCGTCATTCAAATTTACGTTTTGTCCCCTTTTCCTTTTCAAGATTGTAGTTAGTAGTCTACCTGTATTAAGTTTTAGACAGAGTAAAAACATTTGTATAGCTGTCGTACATGGAGAACAACGAAATAAAAAAATATGAAAAAAACTAAAATCTAAAAAGAAAAAGACAAAATTTTCGGAGTTAACTCCTTTTGCGAGGGTGAAAAAAGAACAGGTGCATCACCGTGGACCGAAACACGTGTCATTTATGGAAGCCTTAGTGACACGTGTCTCGGTCCACAGTGATGTACCTATTCTTTTTTCACCATCGCAAAAGGAATTAACTCCGAAAATTTGGACCTTTTCTGTCTGGAACATATATTTTTTAGATTTTAGTTTTATTTCATATTTTTATTTCGTTGTTCTTCGTGTACGACAGCTATACAAACGTTCTTACTCCGTCTAATTTATATGACATCATGCTGCCTCTCAACATATATTTTTAGATTTTTATGTATTGAGTTTTATTCGTACGTCTATTGTACTATAGGAAAAGGAAGAAAGGAGAAGCTTGGGCACCTATAAACCGGTTTAACCCTACCACCACTGGCTTTCGCTAATGCCGGTACCAAGTCTGGTGGTCCCGAGTTCCTATCGATGTTTACGTTTGTCTTTTGCCTTTATTTGTCTTTGGCCCACCTGGCTTGAGACAGGGTGATCTTTTGCCATCACTTTGTGGCCGTACATCGTCCGGTGTAAACTTTTTATATACACTTCTTCTCCGAAACTTTTGACGCAAAAGGAACCAAACTTGGCCACAATAGTCTTTGGGTGGTCCCCTGGTAAAAAGGTGTTTTTTTTTTAATCCGTGCTATATCCAAGATGACTGCCAATGGGAACATAATTTTAACAAGTGACCCTATGGAAAACACATTCAAAGATATTCTCATCTGAAATAGCTGAGCCAATTGGAACCAAACCGCAACAATAGTCCTTGGGCGGTCCCCTGCAAGAAAGATGTTTTGTATCAAAGAGGGTCTCCAGCCGGAAGCATAGTTCAACTTGGCACATATGATAAAAACATTCAAAGACCTTGTCCTCTGAAACTTCTGAGCCAATGGACTTGGCCACAACAGTTTTTGAGTGGTCCCTGCAAAAAAAGATGTTTTTCAGGTTCGTTCTGTATCCAAGTTAGCTACCGATGGGAAGAATAGTTTTATCATGGATCCTATCGGAAAACACATTCAAAGATCTTCTGCTCTAAAACTGTTGAGCAAATTGGATCAAAAGCTGGCCATAATTGCCTTTAGGTAGTCACCTGCAAAAATGTGTTGACAGTTTTACACCATATACAAGATAATGTACTGCCAGCAGAGAATATAGTTTAGCATTGAACCCCTTTAAAACACTTTCTTTTTAAACAACTGGGCATATTGGAATAATAGTTTACTAACTTTTGTCCCTTTAATGTAGATTTTCTTTGCTAGTCAAGGTCTAGATGAGCGATGCAGGCTCTTGAGAACCTCTTGTTTTCTTCTGAATTTATCTGGTACATTTTGGTACATACGACTGTGTTTTGCAGCCAGTGTATAGGCGTTTCCTGTTATCCTTTTTATTTTATTTCTGTTTGCATATAATTCACACCAAAACCTTAAATTCAATCTTTGATTTACGTAAAGAACGTTTATAGAAAAAAGAAGGGAAACGGTGAATGTGTCAAAGAGACGTTTATATCTCTTTTCAACTTACACGGTTTATAACAGTACTCGCCCGATATGAAATATTGAGCTTCTACTGACGGACTCACTGGAGGTAGGATAAAAAGAATCTGGGCATGAAGCGAATGACGTGATTTCGAGGAAGAGGTACAATAATTGGAAGGCCCCTCTTGGAAATGACACTTTATAGCAAATGAAAAGAACTGAATTTTAGGCAGAGGTGGGATAAAATTTAACATTGATCCTATTGAAAAACAAATTCAGAAAACTACACTGGAACTACTGTGAGAGTTAGAGCTAAGCTTGTTCAAAATGTTTTTTTTCTCAACTCTTACACAAATGTGACCGATTTTTATCTTGTTCCATCGGTATTCTACTGCCGTTGTTTCAAAGATCTTCTCTTCGCAAATCACTGGGCTCAAAGGAACCAAACTGTCATAATAGTCATAGATTTTCCAACAGGTTCACACCTTTATCAAGACAGCCGCAAGTGGGAGTCTCAGTTAAACACTGAAATACAAAACCTTTGAAAGATTCAAAGATTTTTTTCCTCTGAGCCCAGTTGGCCAATTGCTAAAAAAGTAAGCCACAATAGTCCTTGGAATGTCTCTTTTAAAACAAATGTATCTGGAAGGTATGCATCACGCCCAACATGGCTGCAAGAGGGACTGTGGATTCTACTGTAAATAAAAAATTGGGTCAGTATTTTGAACACACCTGAAATTATCGAGAATCAGGTTCTGAGGGATATACTCTCGATGGCTTCGTTTGTATAAACTTACACAGCAAGCTGTTTTGTTTTATCCAAACCGGAAAACTAATATTCTTCATTTCATCCAAACCGTAATATACACGAATTCCAAACTGTTACATGTTTTGATTATGACAGCAGACATACGCGTTCATTTAGTGGGATTAAGTGAGGTTAAAGGAATCTTACATTTTCCATAATATAAGTAAGTGAAATAGATATGCGTATTATCTTTATAAATAATTAAATGAATGGTTAAATTATGTTATATAGCGGTAAAATGTCATTTTCTTTTAGTTTCAATCACAGACACCACTTTTTTGGACAACTAGGCTAATAAAGATGCTTCGATGACAAGACAAAACACTCCACAACGATCTACTAGTTTGTGTGACTTCACTTTATAAACAGGTTTTATAAAAACATGATGTTTGTCGCACAAAATAGAAATAGTCTCATCGGCTGAACACAATCGTCAGGTAAAGGTCGCCATGTTGGACCAATCCAAACTCCCGGCTACCGGCGCGGTTACCATACAGTGGTTATCCCCACATCTTGGATGCCCATGTCAGGCGAACAAATAAACACACAGACATACAACACTACGATCGATGTCATCTGTAAAAGATGTACTTACGTTGTCAATTTCTCAAATACAATGGCCCACAACCAATGGATATCTTAAAAATGTAGCTCCTAAATGTTAAGTTTCCACTATATATATATATATATATATATATATTACAGTACAAATTGGAATCCAGTAGGATCCGGAATCCTACTAGTACAAATTGGAATTTTTTTTCTACTGGGACAAATTAGAATTCTGTTTTGTACTGATTTTAATTCATGCCAGAAATATTTGGGAACACAGCTCGAGTTCAGCTGAATTTGTCAGATCGTCAAGAGTTGGTTTATAGACAGAACACGATCTTTCAAGACCAGTTTCCCGATTGATCAATATTCATGAATATTTATTGAATGAGTTCGGTCGAGCTGCTTTGATCGGCAGTGTAAACCTACCATTGAGATTGTTAGAATGCATATTTTTAACAATAAGTTCAATAAGAATGTTGTCGAAATGATTTTGTATGTCTTGAACACAATAATTTAAATATAAATTAACAATTAGTATTAAGATTGCATATTTGCTAAAAATTCAAAATTGGAATACTATGGAATAGGTCAAATTTTCTCAGTGTTAAAAAAATAAGGTAGCTAAGTTGGTATTGCTTGCAAAAATTTAATATTTCTCATTTGAATGCAATATTATTTATTCAAATGGTATATTTTTTCCATTTAAATGCAATTTATTTAATTGGTATATTTTTTCATTCAAATGCAATATTTTTAATTCAAATGGTATATTTTTTTCATTCAAATGCAATATTTTTAATTCAAATGGTATATTTTTTCATTTTAATGCAATATTTTTTATTCAAATGGTATATTTTTTCATTTAAATGCAATATTTTTTATTCAATTGGTATATCGTTTCATTCAAATGCAATATTTATTATTCAAATGATATAATTGTTATTCAAATGCAATATTTTTAATTTAAATGGTATATTTTTTCATTTAAATGCAATATTCTTTTTATTCAATTGGTATATTTTTTCATTCTAATGCAATATTTTTTTATTCAGTTTGTATATTTTTTCATTTAAATGCAATATTTTTTTCATTTAAATGTAATAATTGCATTATGGGAAATTGTTTCACGTTACGGCTGGACCTTTCTAGAGGCTTCGCAAAGTTGGGCCTTATAGGGCAGGAAGTTACATGTAATGAATTCCATTTGAGCTATAGCGTATGATCCCTAGACCCGTATGTAAAATTCGGACGCTGTTCCATAGAGGGTACCCTACATCGAAAAATACCGATTTGGACCAACTTGGCTAATGTGGGCTCAGGACCTTTGCTAGGGGCTTCGCAAAGTCGGTCATTATATGGCAGTTAGGTCCATGTAATAGCTTTCATTTGCGTTAAAGCGTATGATTCGTAGACCCGTACGAAAATTTTGGACCGAATTGACTTAGGGTATCCTAGGTTCGTATAGTGAAAACGGCAATTTGCACCAACTTTGGTAATGTCGGCTGGACCTTTGTAGAGGCTAGTGATCATACGGTATGACTGAATTAAAAGCTATTACATGTACCTACCTGCCCTATAAGGCCCAACTTTGCGAAGCCCCTAGAAAGGTCCAACCGACATTACCAAAGTTGGTCCAAATTGCCGTTTTCAATTTTCATATTAAATTTTCGCAACCAATACCATGCCATAGCTAATGCTTATTGAAATTGTCAAAAATATTTTATTAAAGCAAATTTATTCATGATTTTTGCATTTTTTGGGGGGGGGCAAGGACGTATATTTACACACGTCCTTGTTTGGGTATCAAATTTCTTTATTTGAGTTATCTCCCCTTTCTCGAAAAACTAACAAAATCTGCATGTTTCATGATATAACTATTTCAAAAGTTCTTTGGCATATTTAATGTTTTAAAATGTATATTTCTGCTGATAGAAAAATTATGCCCTTGAATTGTGGTATATGGCTATTTCCCATGTTATTTTATTGTAAATCAAATTCTGTTAGTATTTAGAACTCTGTATTTTTTTACGTATCTGTAACTCCTTTTTTGCACAAACTTGCTCAAACTTTCATTGAACAAATTAAAAAAAATAAACTATGTCGGAAAGACATCCCTATCACTATAATGGTCCTTTGTCAAGAAAGTGTCTGTAATATCGCCATCTAAAGCAAGATAGCCACCAAAGATTAGCCTTGATCTAGAAAAGGTCTTGAGTGGTCCATTTAAGGTCTTCTACACTTCGCGCGGATCTTGCATTAAATAGATTAAAGGAAGAATCGTGTTAGTCGAGTAATGATCGGGTATCAATCGAGTTGATCTGGAAGTAACTCTGCATAAATCGAGAAGAGTTGAATTCGCGTGGAAATCGGCATGATAAGCCTAAATTTTGACACTCAGTCAAGACCTATCCCTTCACAACTCACAACTGCTTAGATCGGGTAAGCGATCTATTCCCGACCTGTTCTCGACTTGTGTCAGAAATATTGATCACAGCTCGAGTCCTGCAGAAGTAGTCAGATTGTCAAGAGATGGGTTAGTAGACCGAACATGATCTTTAAAGACCCGATCGGTGAATATTCATGAATATTCATTGATTGAGTTCGGTCGAGTTGCTTTGATCCGCAGTGTAAACCTACCCTTACTAGCAAGAATTCACTGTAAAAAATCAATGCAAAACAAAAAACTCCTCGATGAAGTTCAAATATGGATTGGCCAATGGGATACACATGGAGGCACAAAACATGGAGGCACAAAACTGAAAAAATAGTAATGGTGCATTGCATGATACCCGCCACGTTTCACAAAATTTATAAGTCAAAAGGGACATAACTCCAGAACTATGTGTACCACTGAACCTAAATTTATACTTGGCCTGTGTTTTGTGGTCAACAATTAACATACCAAGTTTGAAGACAGTATGTTATTTAATTCACAAGTTATGAGAAGGAAACCCTAAAATTTGCAAAATTTCAAAGTTTCAAGGGGCATAACTCAAGAACCCCTTAGACCTCTGAACCCAAAATTGGTCTTGACCTGAGTTTTGTGGTAAACAACTTGCATACCAAGTGTGAAGACCTTGTGTTATTTCGTTCACAAGTTATCAGTCGGAAACCCTAAATTCGCAAAATTTCAAAGTTTCAAGGGGCATAACTCCAGAACCCCTTGGACCTATGAACCCAAAATCAAACTTGATCTGAATTTTGTAGTAAACAATTTGCATACCAAGTTTGAAGACCTTGTGTTATTTCGTTCACAAGTTATCAGTCGAAACCCTAAAATTAATAAATTTCAAAGTTCCAAGGGGCATAACTCCAGAACCCCTTGGAGCTCTGAACCCAAAATCGAAGTTGATCTGAGTTTTGTGGTAAACAAGTTGCATACTAAGTTTGAAGACCTTGTGTTATTTCGTTCACAAGTTATCAGTCGGAAACCCTATAATTCGCAAAATTTCAAAGTTTCAAGGGGTCATAACTCCAGAACCCCTTGGACCTCTGAACCCAAAATTATACTTAACCTGAGTTTTGTGATCAACAACTTGCATACCAAGTTTGCAGACCTTGTGTTATTTCGTTCACAAGTTATCAGTCGGAAACCCTATAATTCGCAAAATTTCAAAGTTTCAAGGGGCATAACTCAAGAACCCCTTGGACCTATGAACCCAAAATCGAACTTGACCTGAATTTTGTAGTTAAATTTGCATATTAAGTTTGAAGACCTTGTGTTATTTCGTTCACAAGTTATCAGTCGAAACCCTAAAATTCATAAAATTTCAAAGTTCCAAGGGGCATAACCCCAGAACCCCTTGGAGCCCTGAACCCAAAATCGAAGTTGATCTAAGTTTTGTAGTAAACAACTTGCATACCAAGTTTGAAGACCATGTGTTATTTCGTTCACAAGTTATCAGTCGGAAACCCTATAATTCGCAAATTTCATAGTTTCAAGGGGCATAACTCCAGAACCCCTTGGACCTCTGAACTCAGAATTGAACTTAACCTGAGTTTTGTGGTAAAAAACTTGCATACCGAGTTTGAAGACCTTGTGTTATTTCGTTCACAAGTTATCAGTCGGAAACCTTCGGGGGACGGACGGACGGACAGACAGACACACGGACGGACGGACACACGACTGAGGGTATCACATAATACCTCGCCACTACGTATGGCGGGGTATAATAAAAAGTGATTATAGAAATGCAAATTAAGAAGTAATTTATTATTGACTCGACCGGATCGGTAATGTAGATGTCTCCTTAAATAGCCGAAAAATTCTTCGTCGTTGTAAATAAAAATGAACTTAAATCTGATAAGAATACGAAATTGAAATCGTTGGGAAAATATCCTGACATTCCCACACTATTTACTACAACTAAACTCACTGACCTTATCATATCACTACGTAAATAATAGGAATGGGTCGCCTTTTTATTTTCTCAAACAAAATATAACAATTTTGGTATACATGTTCTAATTATTGTTTCCGTTTAATATTAACAAACTGGTATGCGAGCCTCCCTTATTTGTTGTTTTCAGGAAACTTGAATTGGAAATAACCCAAACCTCGTATCATTTTTTTTTCAAAGTTTTAGAATTAAATCTTTTTTGAAAACGCAATGATATATCCCATTAATATATACACCAGAACTAAAAATAAAGAAAACGAAAGAAACTACTAGATCTACATCTTTTTACATCTCAAATTTGAAGAAACTGGTCATCTCAGTGCTAAAATTTTGCGACAAAAAGGACGATTTTAATTTCAAAATTATAAATTTCACTAATGTGGACAGTAATATTCCAGCCTCTCCTGCTTACAGAGTGTATGTTTCACAGTTGATTCGTTATGCAAGATCTAGCCCAAATTATACAGACTTTCTCATTAAACATACTTATCTCCGTGACCGCCTTATTAATCAAGGCTCTCATACGATCATTTAAAACGTTCTTTCATAGATATCAGCCCCTTGTTGTATAATTTGAAGTTTTGGTCCGAACTCTGATTCAAGATTTTTTTAACTTGTTACTGGGATGATCATTTCTTTTAACTGTCTACGACCTTTCAGTAGCAATTGCTGTTGAATTGCTACCTGACACTACCGCAATGAAAGGGGGTTTGGCGCGCCATAACACCAGTTTAACGCACCATGTTACAAAAAATGCCTGTACCAAAATCAGGACCATTGTGGTTGACAATTGTCCGTTGGTTTCCATTTGATTTGTCCTTATTTGTCTCATGGACTTCGGCTCTTGACAACTCTGTTCGGTAATTTTTTATTATCCCCATTTAGTAAAACTATTCCTCACCAACGAGAAGAAATTAAATAAAATTTTCAATATTGATCAATATTGTATCACACGATCTTCTCATATAAATTACAATTAAAACTTAAACGATTTAGAGGTAGCTACATTTCAGCAAAGACAATAAAAAAATCGAGGTTAAGGGTAAGGGCCGTTTAAAAATGTTACCGGTCCAATCTTGAAACACCGCAGTTATACTTGGAGTCTTTTTGGCCATATTATCTGTTAAAGTGATTGAGTGACCTCGCTTTAATTTTTTATTTGCGTTCAGGTCAAGGCTGCCTCCATAACTCTTAATGGTAATCTATTATTACCCTTCTATATTTACTACTTTTTTGTTTTTTTTGCTCACTTGTCCGTCTGTTGATTTTTCATATTTTCAAAGAGTTGTTTAATGGGAAGTCTTCTGGCGTAAATTATAGCAAACATTACACGAATTTTGTTGCTGACATTTGCTCATTCTTTACTAATATTGAAATATTTTGAATGTTAAGCAGCATGCTGATATTCCCTAGATAATACTTGAAATATGATCAAATATATCCTTGGTGTAAATAAAATATTTGGCAATATTACCAGAGATAGCTACATTTCCTCTCTATTTTTCAGTAATTTTATCTATGATTAAATATGCACACAGGCTTCATAGATTGGAAGATTTGTTATTGTATGATGCATATGTTTGTAAGAAGTTATTAAATACGAAAATATTAATTGCTGGTATTCATCATCTATTCGACATATCCTTGAAACACTTAACATATTCAGTCTAAATGCAAATTTAAACAAATTTGTCAAGTTGGTAAAATGTGAACTTTGTGAAAGTTTTATTTGGTTAATAAAAACAAAAATCCTTTCACAGGGCAACAATAAATAAAAAGAAATATTTAAACATTTAAACGTTTAAAACGTAATTTTATTACAGAATGCTTTGAAATAAGAAACAGTTGGGAGACCAAATGAGTGATTTTGTTTGTAATATTTGTCTGATTGTTATATATAGCATCTTTGAAGTATAGGTTATTAATAAGACACAAGCATAATGTGTCAGGCTCTGGTCCTGTCCTTCACTGCCATTGCTTACCAGTAGTGGTATTTTTGTTTGTTGCATTATATGTCTAATCAATCATACTGTATTTTGTTGCATTATGATGCCCTCTATGGGTTCTTGATTAGTATAATAAAAATTATTATTCTTAATCTTATTCTACATTAATTTACATTGGAATGTTTAAGAATAAAGTGGAAGGGTACTAAATAGGAGGGTAAACAGCGAAGCACCAGAAAAAACATGATGAAAGGTGGTATATAGTAAACAGTACTGAGACAAAACCATAAACTTGCACACATTGCACGATATATGATAAAAATACATTTTAATTTCAAAATTAAAAGATAACATATCGAGCTGATTTTTAATTATAGTACTTGACCTATATAACGTTTTTGTGTATTCAGCACCACATAATGCATATACGACCTCCAAAATCACGTTTGAAAGAACTGTCTTTTGATAGCAAATAAAGTAGTTACGTCATTCCAGTGGGCGGCTAATGGACTGTACTGTACTCTGATACTCTGATAAAGGAGTACGGGATGGCATTACACCTTGGCACGTACTTAATCAATGTTGTTTCCAACATTAATTTGACACTTTTTTGTAAATTAAGCCCCAATTTATATATTTTTAAAAATATAGCATGAAAAGATCTCACAGAAATGACATTTTGGACTTCAGATAACAACTCCCAGGATCATACGAAGAATTATTACAGGAATTTTTTGAAGTTCTACGGTTGCCATCACGTGTTGATCAACAGAAATATTGTAATGTCTCGAATTGCGACTGATTTGTTTGATTGTAATTTAATTTTTCATTGTATTGTCTCCACGTGTGGTTGTCTCTTACTTGCTCGTGAGCACAACGGTTTCGTTTTTATTTACTACTATTTATATTACAGTGCACATTGGATCAAGGGGGATCCAGAATCTTCAAAGCATACCTTACAACTTAAGATCAAGTATCTTCCAAGCATACAGTAGAAACTAGAGGTACATGTATTCTTCACTGCACACAGCAAGGACCGGATTCAGAATTTTCAAAATGGGGGGTGGTGTGTGTAAATCCTGAAATTTACAATATGAAAATCGGTAAGTGAAGCGAGGCGAAAACATTTTTGACTATTTTTTCATTAACAAATTCTGCAAATATTTCGTTTGCAATAATAAATCGCAAAGATGTGTTAAAATTACAGGTATACGGGTAGTTTGATACAGAACCCCCAAAACATATGGCGGTGGAAGTGGGCGTATGCTCCCAACACCCTTTCCCCGGAAACTGTCCATGTACAGCACAGCTTGGAATCCACAATCTTCCTGGCATATAGTACAACTTTGAAAACAGTAGGTTCCAAAATCTTCTTAGAATAGTTGTATACATTTTCGTTCCGATTTTTAAAAGGATAAATTATAAATTTGATTTGAAGCTAATTTGATAAAAATTATGAAATGCTAGCACTTAAAACTTTTATTCAGTGCAGTAACCTTTGAGATTAAAATTGACCTGGATTTATAATTTCAAATCTCTAGCCTACGAGTGCAATACATTAAGCCTTGGTAAAATCTGTTCGCCATATCGACCTGTATTGTTGATAAAGGTTTTTCACCCATGATCTCCATAGATACCTAACACAGTAGATCTAAATTTTGTCGACACCTCCAATTGTTTAGGGGATCACAGTGCTAATGATATAGTCTTGTCCAGTTTTGTTTAATTGTCTTGTTTTTGTCATGTTATCTACATTTGTTTTGGCTCTACTTTATAGAGATGTTGCCATTTTTTAATTTTTTTTTATTTGAGAGTTTCACCAAGCTGCCGTTTTGCTTCGTTATATTGGGATAATCTTATGTGATAAAAAAAAAATAAAACAAAACAAAAAAAAAAAAAAAAAAAAAAAAAAAAACAAAAAAACAAAAACAAAAAAAACAAAAAAAAAACAAAACAAAACAAAAAACAAAACAAAAGACAAAAAGCTAAGCTTAAAATGACTTAGTATTGTAATCGAGAATTTATGCCGCCAACAAATCACTTAAATCTTGAACAAAATAAAATCTTGAACAAAATAAAAACTCTACAAAAGAATACCTAACGACTAAAACTGTCAATATCTCCAATCATTTCTTTGCCAATTTCATGTTTGATAATTGTTTTGTCAGCAACTTTCTGAATCATTTACACAAAAAATAATGTATCAAACCGTCAGTTCAATCAATTAGAACTTGAAACATATGTAAAGGATCGGGGGTGGGTAATAACAAACTTACTGGACAGGTCAAGGGCCAAATTCCATGATAAAAAAACAAATCGGGTGGACACCACCGCAAAAAAAAATTGTCGACCGCAAAGGTACTGACTTGGTACAGGCATTGCAAAAGAAATGGTGGGTTAAACCAGTTTTATGGCGTGTTAAACCTCCCCTTCCATTGCGGTAGTATTCGGTGGCAACCCAACAGCAGCAATTGCTATTGAATTGTCGTAGACATTTGAAAGAAATGATCATCCCAGTGCTAATTATAAGTAAAAAAGGATCTGGAATCAGAGCTCGGAGAGAACCTTCAAATTTTTCCACAAGGGACTGATTTTTTAAAGAACTTTTTTTAATGGTCGTATTAGACGGAATTTTTTGAAGCCTTGATTAATAAGGCGGTCATGGAGATAAATATGTCTTATGAAAAAGTTTGTATAATTTGTGCTAGCTCTTGCGTAACGAACCAACTGTGTAACATTAAATTCGGTGCAGGAGAAGCTGGAATATTACTGTTAGGAAAATGGATAATTTTGAAATTAAAATCGTCCCTTTTATCGTAAATTTTAGTACTGAGATGACCGCTTTCGTCTAATTCGAGATTCAAATAAAAAAAAGATGTAGATCTTGTGGTTAATCTGTTGTTTCTTTTATCTGTAGATTTGGCAGATATATTGGCGGAGATCCACTTAGCAAACGATGCTTTATTGACGGAAAGAACATAATCAATATATATCTATAAGTGAGATTGAAGGATTAAGCATCTTTTATTTCATGACCTTTTACAAGTCCCTGGAGAAATTCAGTCTCGTAAGGATATAAAACAAGTCTGCGAATAGAGGGCACAATAAGTGCAAATTGGTATGCCAACTTACTGTTGATAAATAGCACCTCCAAATGTGACAAATATATTATCAATTAGAAAATCAAGCATATTCATCGAAGCATACTTTTCCTTTTAAATTGGTTTAAAAATGTGGATTTATAACCTAATACAACATATTTTTGAATCGGCAAAGGCTTTTGAATGATACATTTGATCCGTGATCTTAGTTTATCATGAGGAAGTGTTGTATACGGTGTGGAAAAAAATCAAATGGATTGAAGATTTTCCAATAAATCTCTCGAATTTTAAGATTTTTAATTATCCACATGTGATTTATGCCACTGCAGGCATGAATAGTTTCACAGTATGCTTGACGCCTGTCTTTGACTGCAGACAAAATCTGAGTTAGTTCTAAAGACAATTCAGTAGTATCTTTCATTATATTGATTTTTGTGTAATTTTGGTACCTAATATAGATATGGCAGATCTTAATTGTTATCTTTAGTTTGGCTATTCAAGGAGTACATGAATGACCTTGATTGGAAAGAATTTCATCCTGTGAAATGAATATCTTTTGTTTGTAGCACTATCTGGTGTATTGTGACCAATGCCTAGTGTAATAATGTGCTTTACATACAAAAACGATGTTATTAGAAGATTTTCTGCACGTACAACAACATATTTATCATGTACTGTAGAGGCACTTACTGACTTTGAGATCGTCAAACAGACTTATGTTAATTGGTAACACATCTGCGTAGTTTATTAACACGACTTCGCACTAAAAACCGAATGGATCTTACCTAATCTGACAAGGACTCAAGTTCTGGTTATTGGTCCGTCTCTCTCTTAACCCACGCTTTGGCATAATTTTCAACAGCGTCCATAACGATCTTGAAATTCAAATTGCAATTAATACGCTGTGGCTTTCGAAATTTTGGAAAACTGGAGACCACCTTTCCTAGAAATTAATTCAGTAGAAATTTGATATCTAAACATGGCGTTACTCGCAAACAGCTTATTACTGAGGGCATTTCTACTCCTCGATTTTACGGAAATGTTGTGAAATGCCAGACTGAATAAAAATCCAGAAAAACTGGGACGTTACTGATATGTTTTCTTCCACTCAACATATATCTGAAGTGTATCTCTTAAATATAGAATAAAAAAAAATCTGTCTATTATTCATTTTATATGAAAGATAAACAATAAGCATGTTTTTAGAGTTCCCTGTATATTCTTTACCTGAATACCTGAATTTTACTGATTATCAAAGCCTGACAACTGGAAAAGATGATCGACCTATCATTTTAATGCGCTGTTTCAGAAACTAAAGCATTTTAGGTAGAGCGTACACCAAACTATTTTGATTGGTCAAGAACGTAAAGAACGTAACGTCATTGGCTGAAAATCGATTGTTGGTACACCAATTCTTCAAATACAATCACTGTACCCACAATTCTTCAGTTTCTGGCCGAATTCTATTTTTGGAACATATGAGTTAAGACCTACAAAATATCTTTATAAGAAAATTCTGTCAGTATTTTTATTAGGCTCGATCTACCTTAATTGTGTTGTTTGAAATTTTAACAAGACAAATTACATGTCTGGACCTGCGTCACCCGTCACTCATGTTCAACTGAGAAAGTGTTTTTTTTCAACGTAACAGAATTTCCCAATTCAAACAAGTATTCGTTTACCTTATTACCGAAACATTCTTCAAATGCAAGTTATAATTGAGATTATATTAAGTTCAACCCTATTACCAACTAAATGTAGAAAGTTGAACAAAGCATAAAATGAAAAATAGTCTATATCACTTCAGCAAAGGTGAAAACCATACATGAGTTTCAAATAAACACATACTTTGAATCTTTATGAGAAAATATGTGAAAGCACTGCAAAAATTCAAGAATAGCTGCCCATGATCAGTGCGTTCAAAACTCTGCAACATCTCTGGACAAAAACTGAGTACCATGATGAATATTATGAGATAAAGTACCAAGTTCAATAATGGATAAATTTGACATCTTTTAATCAAGACTGGCCTTAAACGGAGGTACACATCATCAATGTGTTCAAACAACAGTGCAAACTTTCAGAGGTATTTAGTCAGAGATGTGAATGTTTCAGATTACACAAACCAATCACTTTAATGTTAAAATATGCTGGAAAATGACTTAGTTCAACATTTGATAATTTCGACAATTTTTATTCAAATCTCACCAGAAGAAGAGGTGCACATCTTCAATGAGTCCAAAACAACTGTGCAAAGTTTCAAAAGCATCAGGTGTAAGGTGTATGAGTTCCAGATTACACAAACTCAGTACCGTAATGTTAAAATTTGATGAAAAAAATGACTAAGTTCAACAATCTTTAAATTCGACAATTTTCATTCAAATCTCACCAAAAGGGGAGGTGCACATCTTCAATGTGTCCAGAACAACTGTGCAAAGTTTCAAAAGCATCAGGTATAAGGTGTCATACACAAACTCAGTACCGTAATGTTAAAATTGGATGAAAAAATGACTAAGTTCAACAATGGATAAATTTGACAGTTTTTATTCAAATCTCACCAAAAGGGGAGGTGCACAGATCTGTGCAAAGTTTCAAAAGCATCAGGAATAAGGTGTCTGAGTTTCAGATTACACAAACTCAGTACCTTAATGTTAAAATTAAAGAAAAAATGACTAAGTTAATTCAACAATGGATAAATTCGGCAATTTTTATTCACATCTCACAAAAAGGGGAGGTGCACATCTTCAATGTGTCTAGAACAACTGTGCAAAGTTTCAGAAGTATCCGGTTAAAGGTGTCTGAGTTTCAGATTACAAAAAAAAAAACAAAAACAAAAATCAAGAAATCGAAGTAATGCTCCGAAGTTTACAGGAGATAGAGTATCGGAAATCAAAGCGTGATTACTTCTTAATTATTTTCAGCAGCAAAAGTCACCCCCATCCCGTGACTACATCGCCATGAAAATGAGACTTGTTACCGTGTCATTACGTCATTTGTATCGTATAATTACTTTTTTGTATCTTCGGTTCTTGCATTATCCTGTATTGATATGTTCAATAGGACCGTCTGTTTGCTTTCGTCTTTTATGCCGACGCAATTCAATATGGATCATATTGTATATTGATATGCTTTTGAATTTTTTTCTGGGTTTCTTTGTTATCAGATATTTTGCAAAATAGCGGCTAGTGTTTTGGTTCTCCTGAAATTGCCATAAGGTTCTCGATGACCTCGTCACGTAGTTAGAGACTGGCTTCTTCTTCGTTTCTGCAACACATTGTACTGATAGATTGCCTTGCCTAGAATTTGTACAGATGCTTGTCTTTGTTATGAAGATATTCATCCTTAGTCCTTTAATACCCCTCAGAGCCGGTATACTGGGAAGTCTTCGTTTTTTTCAAAATCTGTCTGATTAATTGAATATATATTTGCCAACAGAAGGGACCGACCATTTAATCTGAAAGGGGGTCTATGGTTTTTTTCGAAAAAAAAATTCTGAAGCTGATTTCATGTGAAAAAAATATTTTGGCTGCAAAAATGATGAAAAAAATATTCTGAAAAGGGCTTTCTGCCCCAAAAAATAATGCTTCTTTTAAAAAAAAATTTTGTTTATACTAGTTAAAAGAAATTTCTGTCCAGAAAAAAACATAACCCCCTTCAAGTTAAATGGTCGGTCCCTAACGAACATTGATCGTGTTCTGTCTGGTAGTTTAATCGTGTTCTGTCTGGTAGTTGAAAGTCTGTCTAACCATTTGAGGGCAGTTTTGATATTTTTTGTGTCGATTCCACTCCAGTCTAATTGACTTATAGTAGAAAGTATATCACCTTTTCAGTTGTCCAGTGCTGGGCCTTAACCGGATCAACTGAAAAGCTACAATGTCTAAAACTGAAAATTTTTAATACAATTAAGTAGTATCTTATTCAAGGCTTGTTTTTGCATCAATGTACGGCTCTTTATGTTTATCAAATTTATAATCCTAAGTTTTCAAAATGGTAAGTTTTCTGGAAGATACGTAAATACTTGACGAATGATCTGGTGAAACCTTCAAGGACTAGCAACCAACCATCAGAAGCATCGCCAAAAATATTGTTAAATCCATCACGATACCTCAGGAGTTATCCTTCTTTTCTTGCTGTTGTAGTTCTTTTCTTGAATAAAAAAAAAAAAATTTGGTTGTAACGGATAAAGAAAAAACATTTTAAAACATTGTTTTTTTTTCGGGCGACGAGTTTCCTTTTCCAAGTATGTAGATGATTATTGGCAAAGTTTTTTTCATAGATACGAAAGGAATGTTATTTTTCTTCTTTTTTATTTTTTATATGAAAACTTTCCGAACACTAACAACATACAATGTGTACAGTTTTTAAATACAAACCCTTTGAAAAGTACATCTGCACTTTAGAGTTTACTGAAATTAATCAACCATAGAAATATATGTAATAAAATCATTATCAACGTGGTAAGGTTAAAAAAATAGTAAAGACAAAAGGCAATCAGAGGTCACTTCAACATAAAAATGACTTCACTTTTCGGCATTTAATGAACATAACGAAATTGATAATTATTCGGGTGCATTCCTTGGATAACTTTGCAGAATAATTGTATAATTACACAGAAATCTACGTAAACATATGGTAATTAAAAATCCATTCAGATAACCAACAGACAGGTGTCGCTGCTCATCTTGTTAGATAAGCATGCGTTTAACTTTTTGTGGTTCGTTTCCTGTTTAATGATCCAATGTAAAAACTTATCTGTACAGAAGTTAATAAAACGATTATCATTAATTTCTGCTCTCGCGAAACTTTTAATTTAAAAGATTTACAAGCATGTTTTTTGTCAGACTGCATAACATTGCGATAAAACAATCTGTATTTTTTTTTTAATTTGCAACGAGAATTTCGTCATTTTGGCTTCATTAACAAATTACTTTCAAAATTACAAGAGAAAACTGTGCACCCTTTAAAAGACGGAAACATGAGGCCTTTCCCTTATTGATAAAAAAGATTTATTCATTTATATTAAATGGGGGTAATAATAAAATTACAGAACAGAGTGGTCAAAAGCCGAAGTCAATGAGACAAAAAGACAAATCTGCTGGAAACCACAGGCAAAATTAACCACAAATATATTAACAAATAAAGGGATATGGAGTAAATGTGCATCAGACAAAATTCCTATAGTTACATGGTAAGATTAAGAAATGGAACAACGCTTTCATTGTTGTTCTTCATGTTAAAGTTACCATGAGGCCTTCAACAAAGATCAAACCTTCCTACCTCATAGTAAGTTTAAGACGGCCCGTAGCACCGGTCTGAGTGGAATTAACCAGCTAAATGTTGAACAACGTTACACTCGTGTATCCATTTTGTCATGAATGCGGGGTCGTAAACAAGCATAACATATCGTACAAAGTACACTTACAAACACAGTCATTAAAGGTCTTTTGTCTTTTGCTTTTTATCACATGAGCAAACAAGTGAGTGGCATAATATGAAACCTAAGCTTAACATCTACGTAAATAAAAAAAACACCACAAATGCGACACAAAGACACAGTAGTGGTGAACACTAGACGCGTAAATCCCCACAATAAAAATATATATTTTACTTTTTTAAATATAACCCCTTTTGAAGCTAAATTTACAGAATCGCCGCATGGATCCCATTTTTTTGATTTTGAAATTCGAAAGATCTAAATGTCAGGTACTTGTCATTTACAGGACCCCTAGGATCGAAAAAAGCCTATGGCTACTATTAGGTAGTCGACAAACAGGGGAACCCCTATGCAAAATGTATTGTAAATTTTTGCTCACTGAAGGCATCGTTATTTGCAAAATAATTTGGATCTTTTGATGTATATTGACGAAGATGGACGTTTGAAATCTAAGCTATACGACAAGCCTGATGATTTTAATTTCCCAATTGTGAACTTTCCCTTTCTTAGCAGTAATATACCTACCTCTCCAGCCTATGGAGTTTACATTTCACAATTGATTCGTTACTGTCGAGCATGTAGTTTGTACAGTGATTTTTTAAACAGAGCAAAAACACTTAGTCAGGGATTTGTTCAACCATTGTTAAGTTCATTCCTCAAGAAATTCTATGGCCGTCACCATAACATCATTGAAAGATATCCCAAATGAAAGAGGAAATTTTCAGCTAGATTCACGTCTATTTGACTACCGATTTTGACATTTTCCTATATAAACCTACTTACAGTGTGGCGAGTGCTGTTAACAGAGCAGGACATGCTTACCATTCCTGAGCACCCGATGTCACTCTCGAATTCACTGGAGTTCACGCTGTAAATGCCTTGTTTTTGAATGTTGTGTTTTCTATTTCTGTGCTTTGCGTCTGTCTAACGTCATGGTTTTTTGTGTTTAACGTCATTGCTTTGGCCATGTCTTTGGACTTCGATTTTTGTCAATTCAACTCCTTTGTTCTTCGGTTTTCTTTGACGGGAAAACTCTGTTTTGTTTCATGAGAATGGCATTGGTTGGTAGAGCTCTGAAACTTGGCCCTAAGAAGGCTTGGCAGTTCATCGAATTGAACCAATGCTTCATTTTCTATAAGTATCAGACGGAGTTTTCGTCGTGTACTGAAAAGATAAAACTGCACGGGTGAACGCGATGGTTGTTGCAGATGATGATGTTCTAAGACTGGTTCATGACAAATATGAATCTCTAGAAGGCGTAGATGCCTCCAAGATTGGAAAATAAAGGCCATGATATCAAGTAATTAGGCATATCTCGTCATCTTATTACAACAGAACAACAGAACATCTCTGTAGGAAATTATCCTATGAATCAATTTACGAGTATAAAAACACGAGCTTGTACTATTTCTTATGATTGGAATAGATGCATTTTCTGTCACCAGAACAGCTTCAAACGAGACTTCCAGCTAAACAGGATTAAGCTATAGGAAGGGTTAATAAAGTTCTTTATGCTGCTAAACGACCATCGGATAGAATTGCTCATTTCTTCCGATGCTGATTATCTATATATGTAATGCCCAGTATCACTATTTGTGCATATATCTCAAACTACAAGTACTTGTTAAAACGTGAAAAATCGGATTCAAATGCAGACAGTTAAGAAGCATGATGCAGCATTTTTTCAGCTGGTTGACAGTATCAACGATGGCCTGATTTTGTACCCAAAAAATACTTTCTCCTTGTCCGTCTTTCTGGAGCTATTACACCTGTTCTGGCATGTAAGTACACTGCTCAGAAGTGACAACGTGGGTTAGAAAATCGATTTGTAGTTGTTCAAATTCAGAATGGCCAGGGTCAATCATACATTATTCTTAAGGTCTGTTTCACTTCCTTAAGATAATGGAAATTTTACAATTTCTCCTTTATTCGAAAACCAACTTCTCTGAAGTTTTGCATGTAGATCAAGAATGGCCATACATATCTGAGAAATGACACCGTTAAAATTAAAAAAAATATGCAAAGACCGCTGTATATATGTGAATTTTCCTTACTTTTGTAAGACGGGTTAAAAAGTTTAAGTGTTGGATTTTTCTATTTTGAGGGCGAACAGGCAGGAAAATTTAATCGATCGGCAAGATACATTTGGTTAAAACTAGATTACCTAGGTGACATTACCCATGTCAGATCAGTCCATTCTCGATGACATTCGCGCGCGGTAAAACATAATAGAGATTTTGAAAAAGCTGTTTTTCATCAAAAGTGTACGATTTGTTAATAATTAATTACCGAATTTAGAAATGTATTTTATTTTTACTTAGTCATTCAAAATTTTGAGCCGAAATATACAGAATGTAAAATCCATTATCTAAAGGACGTTTAACAGAGTTTAGTACTGCAATAACAGTAGCTGAAGCTTTTCAAACGGCTAGCAATGTGGATAATAACAAAATTACAGAGTTTAGTACTGCAATAACAGTAGCTGAAGCTATTCAAGCGGTTAGCAATGTGGATACTAACAAAATAACAGAGTTTAGTACTACAATAACAGTAGCTGAAGCTTTTCAAACGGCTAGCAATGTGGATAATAACAAAATAACAGAGTTTAGTACT
>MJUU01010125.1:0-21629 GCA_002080025.1 Modiolus philippinarum | reverse complement strand
ATATGTAATTTTATGACTTATGCTTGTATTTGAGGACCCCCAGGAAGATTAGTTTCGGCTAATGGGGCTATCCCCTTGAAACAAAGATTATTTATTTATTTTAATAAAGAAGTTAAACCATATGATAATTCCTTGATATAAACGCATTGGAAGAAAATCGAAAATTTGTCTGTTTTATTTCTAAAAAAAAAAACAAAAAAAACGATCTGTTGATCAGTCAACAGTTTTCAGTCTTTTGACCTCAACCGAGCTATTGACCGCTTACCTTATTTTCATTGGTTCAAAAACACCACCCCTTATCACATGATTACCTGTCGTCTGTACAACAAATTTGGCGACGTGAATTGTATTCCTATTAAATGGGGCGTATTAAACAAAACTGAAAGTTTGCAGTTACATAAATGTAATACAGGCGAATAAACCAATAAAACATCTTTTAAAGACTAAAACACATTGAACATAAAAAAGGTATAACAAAAGTTATAGACTTATAGACTGGGTCCTCAAAGAACAGCTGTTTTGTTTGACCCACTTCGGCTTTGTGCAACAGTTCAGTCCTCGGGTCAAACAAAACAGTTGTTGTTTTCGGATCCAATAACTGTATATTGTTGAACTGGTCATTCTTCGGGTAAATTAGTAATTGAGGGTACATTGTTTGTCCACGTAACCACTCCTACACTTTTTAGCTCACCTGCCTAAAAGGCCATGTGAGCTTTTGCCATCACCATGCGTCCGTCGTCCGTCTACTGTCTGTCAACAATTTCAAAAATCTTCTCCTCTAAAACCACTGGACCAAATGTAACCAAACTTGGCCTGAATCATCACCAGATATAGCTTCTCAAAATGGCCATTGTTACTAAAAATAGAACATAGGGGTAAATTGATGTTTTTTTGCAAATAACTCAAAAACCGTTACAGATATCCAAAATCTGACTGGAATAAAAATAATCAGCACCTGCCTTGTAATTTTGAAGAAAATCCGAAAACAGGTCTTGGAGTTATTGCCCTTTTACCTTACAATTTTGATATTTTTTAAATTTATTTATTGGAAAAACTATAACAGATAGAAGTCAATTTGAAATTGCAAAAATGTTCATATAACAAAATCTACCTTGCTAGAAATTTTGAAGAAAATTAAAAAAAAACATGTTTGCGTAATTGTCCTTTATTTGTCAAATTTTCGTAATTTTATACATCGTCCGTCAACAATTTCAAACATTTTCTCCTCTAAAACAGCTTCCAATTGTAATCAAACTTGGCCTGAATCATCGCCAGTTTAAACATTGTGTTCGATTAGTTCGAATACCAAAAATGTGAATGATGTTACTAAAAATAGAACATAGGGGGTAAATTGCTGTTTTTGCAAATAACTCAAAAATCATTACGGATATCAAAAATCTGACATAATGTAAAAAATGATCAGCATCCTGTCCTGCAATTTTGAACAAAAACCGAAAACCTGTCTTGGAGTTCTTGCTTCATTTCCGTAAAATTTTCAAAGTTTTAATATTTTTTATTCTTTATTAGAAAAACTATAACAGATAGAAGTCAACTTGAAATTGCAAAAATATTCAGCATAGAAAGATCTGTCCCTTTGGAAATTTTGAAGAAAATCTAGATACCAATGTTGGAGTTATTGCCTTTTATTTGACAAACTTTCGTAATTTTATACATTTTGTCTTATATTTCAAAAACGATTCGAGATAGAAGTTAAGTTTGAATAGCAAAAGTGTTCAGCTTATCAAGAATTACAATTTCTACGTATGTTTAACAGGTTCGACATCAAGTTGATATTAATTAGGCATGGTAACATGATGGTCAGCAAACAAATGTATAATTCGAGAATCGACCATAAATCCAGGATGGCCGCCATTGCCTAACTTATTTTAACATTGGACTCTATGGGCAAATGTTGTAAATTGCTAATTCTTGAAAATAATTTCATAAATCAAGTTGATATAAATAGGCATAGTAACATGATAGTCATCTTCCGAATTTTATATATTTATTGCAATAATCCAAAATTGCTGCTAGCGGTGAACATAGTTTAACATAGTACCCTATGGGAAAATATTGTAAATTGTTAATTATTGAAAATCATTTCATACAACAAGTTGATATTAATTAGGCATGGTAACATGATGGCCATTAAACATATGTATGATTTTAGTACAGATCATACATCCAAGATGGCCGCCACTGCAAATCATAGTTCAACATTGGTCCATATGAGAAACTGTTGTAAATTGCTAATTCTTGAAAACTGTTTATATATCAAGTTGATATTAAGAAGGCATGGTACCTTGGTGGTCATCTACCAAATTTTATGTTTTTGTACCAATTAGCTATAAAAAAAGCCATCAAGGGTGAATACAGTTTAACATAGAACTTTTATGGGAAAATGTTGTAAATTGTTTAATCTTGAAAACCGTTTCATACATCAAATTTATATTGACTGGGCATTTTAACATGACAGTAATCTACCAGATGAATGATTTTAGTAGCAATTGGCTTTCACCTCGGATTAATCATTAAATCGAGTGTGAACAATAGCAACCAGGTGAGCGATACAGGCTCACATGTGAGCCTCTGGTTATGGTAAAACGTTTTTAATTTACTGATCCTTTGTACCTGTGCATGTGGGAAGGTTTTTTATTTTGGTGTGTATTAATTTGAAAATATTGTTGAACTTAGTCAATTTTTGGAGAATGAATTATATAGAGTGCACATAGTTTTTCCGCGCAACTGCTCCTAATGCTTTTATCTTACGAATGTCCCAGTTGGAATATGATTGTTCAGACATTTTGTATATATTGAAGACGTGCTAGTGGGAATGGTTCGATTTTGGTTCATTGAACTGAAAATCAAACATTGTTGAACTTTGTCATAGTTTTGTTATTACATGGCCATTATTTATCTATGCAACTTCTCCTTCAGTGTGCAAAGTTTTTATTTTTTATACCATTTGTATATATATTTAACATGTACATAGGGTAAGGATTATGACTTTTGTTAATTTTAACAAATTGTTGAATTCAGTCATATTGGTTTGATTCAATGTGTGTATTGCAAGGACTGCAGCATGTGTGTTTTGTGAATCTCAAAATGTATTTTGCGTGGCAGCCTATGTGTCTTTCAGACACAAAAACTATTACTAAGAAATCACACTCCAATCTAAACCTTGCACGGGGCATATCATTCTCTAATTCACACTTGTGTAGAGGGGTACTAAAATTGTTATCTTCTGATTTTGTCAGAAAATGTTGGTTTTTGCCACTTTTGGAATGATGCGAACCTCATCCTCCGAAAAAGATTCCGATAAGAGAAGCTGTAATTTGTACATATATAAACACATTATATCTAGAAACATTGCATTGTAGGTTGTGACAAGACATATTTTGCCCAAAATATATCCCGAAATAGGCCAAAAAATTGTAAAAATTCGCTAATTTAAAAGTTTTCATATCAATTCTGTTTATGAAGGGACTGTGACGTTGTTAAAATGAAGTACCCAATAACGTAAAGTTAAGGGTTTAAAAATTTTTTTTCATTTATATAAGAAATTTTGTTAAACGCTTTGACTATTCCTGTAGATATAGTTGGGGATACATTAGTATAAAAAACTGGACATATGGATTGAAGCTCGATATGCCAGTTTACGTCCAACCTTTCATGTCTATCATATGTCTTTTAGAGCAGAATGACAATGATGGGATAGATACGTTCTTGATATGGCCGATAAGTGGTACTTTCTATGTATCAGGTAATAGATAAGAACGAGTTAATCTTTGTCATTTCTTCATTATAGACGGTAATTAGGGAAGATCATGATATAATGATACGGTGCCAAATAGTTGATGGGAAATATCAGAAGATTTGCTTTATAATTTAAACCAGTATGAGTTGTATGGTGTGTCAATTGATAGTTAATCACCCTCACTGATTGCTGTATCAATTAATCTGAACATCCATGCCATTCGCTGTAACAAGTAATCGAAGTGAAACATACATAGGGGACTATCAAATTAATTTCTAAGACTTGTTATGTGGTTTTATTGATTATATTAAAGAGAAAGAAAATCACTTTAAGTAAACATCATCATTTAAATACATTTGATAAAGATTATTTTTCACTGTCTTAAGAATGGAATGCAATCAACGCAAGCTTTAATGCATGTTTTAATGAGAAAAAATATTTATATGTAGTTTATTTTATTATCTTTTGAAATACCATGTCTTCGGAAACTTACAGAAGTTCTTAACAATATCCGAAACATCATATTATAATAAGTCTATGATTTCACAATATATTGATGACGTATTTTAAATCAAATATTTAAACGAAAACTCATAGTGTATTGACACTTTTGGCTGCATATCATACATAGCACCATCAAATTTTGGGGAAACGATAAAACAAATTAGGTCTTTTACCGAAGTTCATCATACACGCATATTAAGATCTTATCTAATCTAGGGAAGCGAGAATATTTGTCGTCATCTCATTCCCGTCCGGGTGGATGCTTAATGTTGTATATTTTTTGTCGCACTATGACATGAAATGCAAGATCAGCAACTAAAAAGGTTACTTTGATAATACATACACTCCCTTTAAAATTACCTAAACTTTCAATAATTATCAAATAACTATGTTATATTTTATGATTTGAGAAGGTAAATCGTATACTTTACTGTCGCGATTAAGTTTTCTTGTGACCCGTCAACAAGTATTTGTGGCAGTAAAATATTAACTTTACCACCAAAGATAATAGAATACAACACAATGGCTTCTTTCAAATGCAAAGACTCGACATGAGTTAAAAGTCAATTTCAAGATTTAGTTGCGTCTTGACCATGACGTTGCGATTGGTTTCTACCGAAAAATATGGATTTCACTCCTTGGAAATTTCGAATTTATCCAATTAGAATAAGCGTTACGATTGCGACTTCATGAAAAAGAAACTCCCTGAAAATTATAGCTTTTATTGAGGTATTTCAGAGGTGTAAGTCTTGTGTCTCAACAAAGTTAATCAACTTAATAATGATACAGAAACTAAGACTTCAAAACATTTGTGGGTGTTGGAAATGCAGCATGATTTGTGGGTGTTGGAAATGCAGCATGATTTATTCATAAGAAAATTAATATGGTTATTACAATATATTCCATTTAAAACTTATTGTGAACAATATAATCATGGGATTGTATATGTAAAAATAGAAAATTAAGCTCTGGTGATAAATAATGATGTGATTTCTGTGTTTGTGTTGTGAAATCTCCGTTTATTTCAATATTTCAATAATTGCTTCTCTCCGTCGACAAATTGCCCCATTAGTTACGTCTATAACATCTTTAAGATAGCAATCCACGTCCCAAAGCGATCAACGTGTCAACTTAATTAAACCTGCTGGGCTGCCATTATTACGTGAAATCATTACACATTCCACAGAAAAAGAATTGTTCTATTAATTAAGGATCGGATCAGAACCACATGTCGTGGTTTCACACCACATATCTGTTTACATTTAAATCGTAATATGTGGACATCATCTGTCAAATAGTCTCTCATCTCAACGAGAACCAAGAGGCATTTAATAGCCAAGTCTCCGTCATTTGGAATTATATACCCCTTTAAGGCACATAAATGTCAGAGTTTATAGGAATCCCTTGTGTAAAACTATGCAGCTTGTAATGGTCATAAAACTGTGCTTATCATCAAATATTGTATTTTGGTGATTACAAAATTCGAACGAAATAGCATGAATAATGCTTGGTAACAAAATTATAATTAAGAACTTTTTTGAAAAAATGAAACTGCTCTCCAAAAACATCTGCAATACTTAAAATTTGTATGTATTTTTTACATCAGATAAAACTTTAAGGCAGAAAACTAATAAATCAGTGTTTGAGATTAAATTTAATGGTGCGATAAACGATTAAAAATTCATTTATAAGAAACGGGACGTTTTTTTTCAGTATTCTCACATTTGTCTACAAAATTAATGATAAATTCTGCAGTTTTTGACGAATTCTTTTTACAGAAGTTTCCACAAATATTTATAATAAATCATTATTTAATTGTTTATCTCAAAGTGATTCTGAGAGAAATCTTTTCTATTTAGACCTTTGAACTTGCACGCGTGAAGTAAAAATTAAATTGAAAACTTGCCTATGTAAATGAAGAGTAAAGTGATCTGTTTTTCTATCAGTAGCAATATGGTTCTAGATAACTGAAACAATTAAAATGATATCCCCTCGGTCAATACTGAAAATCTCATAAGCTTTCTACTGACACCTTGTATAACAAATATGAGCTTATCGTTATCAATTTATGATCATTAATTTTATAAGTGACATTAAGATAGAATCCTGGTAAATATTGGCGATTAGTTTACATCTAAGACCTGATTATGTACACAAGGCACCTCCCCCAGACCGACATCGACTTAAAGGCTCATTAACTTGCTAATAGATTTATATGAACGGCATCCTATCAATACGAGTTGTTACACCACTTTACAATCATTTGTTTTAATAACTACTGCAGTTTTAAAACAAAACAAATTAGCTGACAAAAGAATAACTAAGTTAACTCAAGTCTTAAGAGACTTAATATTGATCTTAAAAATTATTTTAAATATGGAATGTGGAATGAACCATAGACTTCATGCGTTTGTTTCTTCTACGGCTCTTATGCCCCAGGGCAGTATGTTGTTCACCACACCTAGGACATGGCACCCCCATATCTACGAACCACCCAGGAAGAACAGTAGACATTTTATTGCCGATATCCTTGGATTAACTGAAGATGAAAAAGACACAATAAAGAAAGAAAGTGCTAAAGACTATGATTATTCCTGTAAATGTGACGGATGTTATATGAGGACAAATAGATGTGACACAAAGCTGGAAAACAAAGGTAAATATAAATTACATATTAATATAGGGATTTTGTTTTTGTTTCAGAGAAAAGTTTGAATTAGATAACTCTTTGGACAGTGGCTGATACTTGAAACTATTTCCTTTGTTTTACAAAACAGTAGTAAATGGTTATTAGCAATCTTTGTTCAGTCGAAAATATAAATTGATCAATTCTAACCCAAAAGGCATTTCAAAGCAATAATTAATTATATAAAAAATCAAATTATGATAAAAAATAAACAATATAACATAAAATGATGTTAAATTATCAATATATGTTGATATTTAATTAAAAAAAATGTACATAGATAAATAAATTAAAATGATATGATAATTTGTAATGGCCTATCATCTTTATACATGTAAATAAATATTTTTACATATCATTTATATTGGAATTAATTATTATGTTATTTCAACATTTCTGTTGTTCAGCACACCGTGTTTGGATTATTCCAACCGCCAAAAACTTACCAAAAAAGCAATCGCTCTATTAAGCATGTAATATTTGTTAAAAAATAAAAATTATATGTTAAGAAAAATATGTGTAACTTAAATTAAATTAATAATAATATTATCTTGTAATTATTATAATAATAATATCAATAATGATAATATAGTGTAATAAATTCCAAATATTTATTGTAAAAGCAGACAAATATCGATATATAGATAGACAAAAATATGATCTATAGGTATGACAAAGCATTGAATAAAATGTAAAAAAAATATTTTGCGTGGACAATGTTCTTGACAAGTTTTACAACACGGACAAAACAATAAAACTATTAATTAACATGCTCATGTTCGACATTAGTGGTCTATAAATTGTTGTAGATCGTAATAGCCGATAGTTATTAATTTATAATATATTTTCTGTTGTTAAATATCTAAATTCTACAAAATCTAAGAACTTCTTTGTTTACAATCAAACTTTCCGATACTAAAATCTTTTTGGTCGGTTAACTTTTGATTCCAGGATACATAAAAAGTCATCATATACTTTTGGCCGGGTTTGCCACCTCGTACAAAACATAATTTCCATCAAATGCAAAAACTTTCTCGCTGACGCGGCCCCCGGAGTTTGACTTTTTGAAGTTTTGTTTTTGAAAGTTTGGAAATCATGAATCTTCTAAGTTTTTTTCCAATACCTTCTGCAAAGTAGTAAAATCAAAATAGAAAATGTAAAAAAAAACATTATCATGAATGACATGTTTATTTTTTTTTGTTTTATTTTTGTCACGTATTGCATCTATATCCCAATGTTTAAGGATTTTTTATTCTAGAACTGACCCCTTTTTCGATATTTCACATGCAGCTGCTGCTTTTGCACCGAAATAACAAATATGAACAATGAGTTCAGAAAATTGTACCTGCACCGATAGGCTGAATGTAGATTAAGGCTAAGTGTATTTCCTTTTCTTTTTTTAAATAATAAATTAAAATTTTTCTACTGACAGAAGAATCTGACTCTGAAGATTGTAGAAAAAGATGTTTTGAAGATAGCAGTACTGATGCTAATGTAAAGAAGAAAAAAGCTCGAACAACTTTCACGGGGAGACAAATCTTTGAACTGGAAAAACAGTTTGAACAAAAGAAATATTTATCTTCTGCAGAGAGGGCAGAGATGGCAACCATGTTAAATGTTACAGAAACACAGGTATACATACTTTCATGATCTGAACAGTCCACCCCTCAAAATTGTCGAGATGGCGCATTTGAAATTCAGAATACTTATGAAAAAGAAAGGAAATGGGGTAAATGTCAAGGAGACAACATCCTATCTCCAGGTTAAAACTACCCAAAACAAAGCATCTAGGAGTCACCGTATACGGTCTCTTCAACACAGTGAGGAACCTCACACCATATAACTAGCCCTAAATGGCCACCAGAAAAGTAAAAAAGTGCATAAATCAATGGAAAAAAAACACATCCAATAAGCCGAATATCAAGAAACTAAAATTTTATAAGAAGACAAGGACAAGCCAATGACCAACATATTCCTGACTTGGGACAGGCGCAAAAATTGCGGTGGGGTTTATATACCCAATCGTACCCCAAGAGTTTAAGCTAGCTTTTATTCATGTATACGGAGTGAAACGGTGACGACTTTTTTTTCTTCATACTGAGATCACTGCGACTCTCTGGACGCGGACTTTATTTTAAAAAATCAAGACATTGTTGCTTGTAAAAGAAAATATTGATAAGAACTGTTCTTTGTTTATCACCACCTTTCCCTATGACCTCTCATTTTTGAGGATGGGAACCTAACTGTCACAAAACACAATGAAAATATAAAATGATGCAACGTTCACTTCAGATCTGTAGTTCATCTGAATATTTTTATTCACCTCTACTCTCCGTTTAAAAGAGACACAGAATCGCATTAAAAACTCAAAAGAAAAAAAGACAATTTGTAGATTTAATCTACTAATTCTTTTCAAACATCCGCTGATCATAGTTGCCAGTAAATACATGTCAGTAATAACGAAACGAATTAAGGAGCGATTTTAATATCACATAATATTCCAAGTGATATTATGTCCATGTTCATTACTAATTATTGCACCGGTTGAATGATTAATTCAATTTGACAAAGAACGAGAGGAGTGTGGTAAATTTAAATCCCGTACCAGTACGTATGACAGAAGTCTTCCCGATACTGACACGTGCTGATAAATCAGGAATCAGTTCTCTTCATTGAACATTATTGAACCTTTTCTTAAGAATAAACTGGAGTAATTTTCACGCAAGAATCAATTTAAGTCTTGTTTTATTTTACTGCTGAATTGATTTGTCAACTACGATAATTAACACATACTACCAGGTATGCGATTTTGTTTCATCTCGGGTTCTTAACTCATTTAATTTCCATTTAAGTAGGATATTTCCGGAAAAGAGCACACTTCAAGTAAAGTGTTAAGTAAAGTGTCAAAATTGCAAGTGTGGCGTCGTTATAAAACCTCATTAATTTACCATTAACAATTGTAATAGAAGTGAATTTACGGGATATTTTATTACAGAATTTAATGCAGTTTTGTGTTTTAATAATCAAATATTCATGATATAATAAGATAATAAGGTTGACAAAAGTCAACAAATTATGAGAAAATATTTATTCATTAATAAAATATTGCATGAAAAAAGTTTGTAATTTTAAAGTAAGAAAAATAACGTTTGATCGCTACATTAATGCCTTAAATGTATGTCACCTAATTTGAATAAATAAACGGAAAGAAAGAATAAAAACAATACTTTAAACCTAGTCAATTTTTTTCCAGAATCTACCGAACAGGCCTCTCCAATGTTTTCAGTATATCCAGTACTTCGGTGCTGGCCCGAAAACCGATTCTTTCGGAAACTTACAATATCCAAATTATAAAATTTTGTTTAAAAACAAAGGAGTATCTCACTCATTCGGTGACCTGTCATTAGTTGAGTTTGGCTTTCTATTTAGATCCTTTTGGTTATCTTTTGTACACCTTTCGATTTCTGGATTTCCAATGCTTTGATTTTATCTGCACTGATGACTTATAAGTTGTCGAAATGGCCATATGCAGGAAGTAAATTTACAGTTTAAAATATGATTGTTTGCAGGGGCAATACTACTCCGAAGTACAAATATACCCCAGTTGTATATATAACAAATCATTATCCAAAAGTAGTCACAAAAAGTACTTTCCACGGTGGTAAAGACAATTACCTCAAACTCTTACTCGGTTGGTCTTTTAACTTTAGATGCATAAAACTTTTCAAGGAAATGAAGCAGTAATATTGATACTTATACCGAAATGCTTTTAAAAATGATTATATAAAGATTAGGTAATTCGTTTCTGTTTTATCGAATTAAGGAAAAAGATTCTTATATACCAGAGTAGCTTCAGCGTTGAAGAGCTTCAGCGTTGAAGACAACTTAAGTTTGGTACAGAAATGCATGAACATTTTTTTCAGCAACCGTTTATTTGTTGTAAACTACTTCACCATTGCCCACAGATATCAGATGGCAGAAATTTACAGCGAATGACATCTATGCGTGTTTAATTCATTCAGAACACGAGGAACCGATATTAAGTCGTCATTGAATTCTCGTTAACTTTTTTGTTTTACTTATGACAGTCTTACACGAGTCAAAACAACAGATTTCCTAATTAACTATAAAACGATATTTCAACGTGTTTGTTTTGTTTTAGGTAAAGATTTGGTTTCAAAATAGACGGACGAAATGGAAGAAACAGGAAAATATTTCTAACGCTGAAGCGGCTGAACTTAAGCTAAATGTTGAGAAAAGCACGGATGTATCGAAAAAACAGGGCAATTTGTCGACAGCCAAGAAAAATAGAAGCGACGAAAAAAAATTGCTGGCATTTGAAATTGATAATAAAGACACGCAAACGGAAGTTAAATCCGAAATCGATCCAGCAATTAGCGAAGTAATGAAGGAAGAATTTGTGAAAAACATTGAAGTTTATTCCAAGGAGAACATGGCGGAAACATTGCTAAGTATTTCTAAAGCTCAAATGCCACAAGCTTCAGTAAACAGTGAAAATGACTTAAACGCTGTAGATGACACGGGGGAATGTAAATGAGTTGACTTAAGTCTTCATATTTGTAAATTCCTACTGCAAAACACACATGTACTCCTCGTGTCACACCTGTACGAAGTTCAGATGAAAAACACATGTATTACAAAGGATATCAGCACAAGTAGACCTCAATTAATTGTTCGAATTATGATGCACTACTGTGCTATTAAGAGTAATTACATTCCATTGAGATATTATCAATAATTTATATATGATGCATGTATTACAGTAAGACTGAGAAGAAACAGACATACAATATTATCGAAAAATAAAATTTTTCAAAACTCAGTTACAATGTTTTCAAAAGTTGCTGTTTAGAGGTTTATGAACTACAATGAATATGAATATGTGTAAAATATATCATATAAAAGTATCGAAATCTGTAAAAACGTAGTTGAGATAATCGTTGCTGTCCCCACTAATTAGGATCTTTATTTGGTTTCTTTTTTTACTTACCAATTTGTTGTAAAAAGGGAAAAAAGATCATATACATTATAGTAGAATTATGAAGGAAGAAGTGAAACAGGAAGGACACACAAACAAACATAGATATAAATAACCACAGTACCAACAATGACTGGTTACAAAAGCTTATGAAAACCAACCAAGTTTCATATCGCCTTTCAAAATGGTGGTCATGGAGTTCGTAGTCGACCTGTATTGGGTTTTATTCGTATGTTTATTATACTATAGGGAAACGGGACAGAGAATGGAGAGGTTTGGGTACCCATAAACCGGTTTAACCCTACCACTTTCTTTTAATAGTGCCGATACCAAGTCCGACTGTCCTGGGTTTTTATCGTTGTTTAAGTTAATATTTTGTCTGTTTTTCGTTTTTCCCGTGTAGTTCCCTGGTACATTATATGTAGATTGTAGCATATAATTGTAATTTTCAGCCATTGTAGATGTTTCCTGTTATCCTTTTTATTACATTCTGCACCAATACAAGTACAGAAAGGCGAACCCTTAAAACACCAATTGAAAGTAAGTGAGAACCGAACCGTCAGTCTAAACCAAACAATCCAAGGACAATGGCAACATCGGAAAAATATAAAAACAGAGGCATAACATGAGCATGGCACAGAAAAGAAAATTAAGACACACACTTATACAAAAATGAATCACAAGGACCCAATATAAAAACCATGGGTGAGATCAGGTGCACCAGTAGAGTAAGCATCTCCTGCTTCTTATAAGACATCCACCGTGTTGAACATGTCATCTCCGGTATTAAAGACAAATCAGGTAGAGGAAAAAACAAACTTTAGTGGCAAAGAGAAAGATCTCTCGTCATCTGGGAAACACATATCCCATAGCGGTCCACAAGATCGTGATGTCGACCGTAAAACCTTTGTAGAGATGACTTCAAGTTATGGGTAACATACCCTCATGCTTTAGTAGCCTATTTGTAAGCAACCGAGCTCTATCAAGGTATTTACTACAGGCCCTTGAGTATCGAATGAGTTGAGATGTAAACTCCATATGCCGGTGCTTTTGGAATGTTGCTACAAAGAAAGGGGAAGTTGACTATTAGAAAAGTGAAGTCATCGCGTTTGTTATGCAGCCTAGTTTGTAGAGTACCTCTGTTGTCAATTTCAAGATAAAGGTCAGGGAACGAGGCCGATTTGGAAGTATCTGTAGTATCCTTAATTTCGAGCTCTTTTTGAGGCAACAACTTATACAATTAACACAAACCAAAGCCGAATAAAAACTCTAGATAAGAGAAAGCATTGCCGATGTAAACACACTCTAAGAATGGAAGTCATGTCATGTAAGGTGCTTCGGAAGCCAATGTACAATAACCCACTAACCTTTATGTACCTTTTCCATTTATCTGTTCTTTGAAAATGTCATTTATTTACCATGAAAGAGATTGTACACTTATACTTTTGCATGGACGCGCTCTTGAACTTTAAATACTATAGTAAACTGAAAATAGTTATTGAGCATAATACGATACCTCCGTCCATTTTTTTTTGCGAATATTTGAAGTGTCAAAAAGTATTTACTTGCAGGCCAAAAATCAAACATGCCCTGAGTTTTGTGTTGAAGAATTTGTATGCCAAATTTGAAAGCAGTATCTCTAATATCTTTCAAGATGCGGAAACTTTACGGGAACGGAAGGGTGGACAAACACAGAGACGGGCAAAAAAAAGTGTGATGGGGTATAAAAACTTCACACGTTACTGAAGTATGACGCTTCGTCCACATGATATGTAATAATAATAGAACTCGAAAATAAGTTGTCGAAATGGCCATATGCAGAAGCTGAATTTACTGTAACTTTGGTTCTTTGTTTATTACCAGTGGTCCGATGCCACTGATGGCGAACTTTTAGTCCCCTAGGATAATCACCAACATATAGTAGTCAGTGATTCGGTGCTGACCCGAAATTCGATTTTATTATTATGGAAACTTGCAATATAAAAAATTTAGAAAATTTTGATTAAATCTAAGGAGTATATCTCCTTGTTGCATAGCTCTCTCCTTAGCTTATTTTGGCTTTTCATTTGTAATTTTTTTGTTATTTGTTCTCTATTAGATTTTACAAAGCAAAAGATTTAATTTGATCTGCACTGAAGAGACATGAGCTGTCGATATCATGGATATGGATATATCAAGAAACTAAATTTAGAATAACTGTGGTATTTTGTTATTTTAAAATATTGTAACAATAAAATTATAATAAAAATAATAAAATATCGAAGTTACCGTTAATTTATTTTCTGCATATGCGCATTTCGACAACTCATGTCTCGTCAGAAACATTTGGAAGTCCATTTAACGAAAAATGTATAAAAGCTGATAGAGAACAAATAACCAAAAGGATCTAAATAGAAAAGCCAAAATTCAGGTAAGGACAGAGCTATGCATGAGGGAGATACTCCTTAGATTTATACCAAATGTTGTAAAATTTAAATATTGCAAGGTTCAATAAAATCAGTTTTCGGGTCAGCACCGAATTACTGGCTACTGGTTGGTGATTGCCTTCGTGGACTAACAGTCCACCAGCAGAGGCATCGGCCCAGTAGTAGTAAATAATAAAATACCGAATAAATATATATTTGAATTCAGTATAAAATATATCGTTGACAAACATAAATTAAACTGGAAAAGTGCTCTTACAATCACTGTCATCAATTACCCGACAAAGGCACCAATGTACTAAGCATATTGGACAGACACAACAAATCAACAAGCACGAGGCGCTCATCAAGTCGATCTTGAGAAACGTGGTATTAAACAAGTGGTCAGAATATTATTTGGAAATTAAAAAAATAAATAAATAAAAAAATATATAATGGTAATAAAATGCCAAAATTTGAAATAATAATTGAATACCCAAATAAGAAATTCTCTCAAGAACAAGTACACCATAATAGAGCATACATCTCTCTCTCACTATGTCTGCAAGCACGATGCATTATTCAACATTTGAGTGAATGATAAAAGCATAGTTTTTTTAGCTCCTGATAAACTACTGAGGATCGAATTTAGCCAAATATCTACAATAATATATGGAGGCAAGCAGCATCATTTAACAATTTAAATGATACATTATTCAAAGAATAAATAATAAAATCAAATATTACAAATATATAACAAATAAACAGAGCTGAATCCGAACAACCAGAAAAGCCGCCAAAGAACGCATTTTCGGTTAGAAATTCTGTATAAACTGCAAATTATAATGCATGCAGCAATAACATTTTTAGAATGACAGTATACACATCTGCTAAACACAACGCTTATTTCATTTTCTGGACTGTAATGCTATAGAGTTATGAGCTTATTTATTAAAACTTTATATATAATATTACATTTTGTTTGAAATTCAATTAACCTGTGTCCGTTCAACCTGGATTTTCCACGGGGTATATATGAATTATGATTTTGTCACTTTTAATTGATATGTTATATATAAGATTAACCATGGGATTATAATTCAAAATAAAGAACAACTAATTACAATGAAAGCGTTGCTCTATTTGTTTAATCTTACCATGTATTTATAGGGATTTGTCCCATATATATTTACTCCATATCTCTTTATTTGTTCATGTTGAACGGGAACTTTTTAAGATTAACAATGAAATGATATGGAGTAAATGCACATGAGACAAACTTTCTACAAATACATGGTAAAAACAGGCAATGGAACAATGCTTTTATTGTTTTAATGTTTTTCTTCATCTTAAAGCAATTATAAAGCCTTAAACATACCTCATAGTAAGTTCAAGACAGCCCTAACAGCAATTTGAGGGGAATTCATTGCAAAATCGTTTCTGAATATGCGCACTTCGACAAATTATGATTCTTCACTGCAGATCAAATCAAAACATTTGGAAATGCACATATCGAAATATGTGTAAAATCTTATAGAGAACAAATTACCAATAGGGCCTAAATAGTAAAGCCAAACCAGCTAAGGACAGAGCTATGCGAGAGGGAGATATTCCTTAATTTTGAACACAATTTTGTAAAAATTTGCAAGTTTCCAAATAAAATCGGATAAATGTTGAACAACGCTACATCCTTGATTTTGACTTTACTCTAGATTGACCCACTGACTGAGTGACTGGTGCTGTACAGAACAGTCTTACATTTCCGGAACACCTGTTGTCATTAGTTTTTATACAGTACACACTGTTAGTGCTTTATCTTGTATATTTTTGATGTTTATGTGTTTTGTGCGTGGATATGTGTCTTTCGTCTTTTCTTTTCTGGTGTTCTCGTTTTTCATAGTATGTGGACTTTGATTTATGTAATCTTGTGCTTTGTTTCCTCGCTATTTTACTGGCGTTATTTTGGAAATTATAAAAAAAATATTAATTTCAAAATTTGAAAGTATGATAGTGTATTTACACGAGATATTCTCTCAGGAACAAGTACACCATAACTGAAATGTATCGAGAGCATATATTTCGCACAGCGAATCTTTTTAAGGACCCCACACTGCATGAGAGACAGACTTCAGTCTTGAAAGTATAAAGAAAATGAACTGAGACAAAGTTTTTAAAAATACATGGCAACTCAGTGCAATGGAGCGACGCTTTTATTGTTTTTCTTCACCTTGATGTCATAATTGGCCTTCAACAATGAGCTTTACTACAAACCTCGTTTTCAGATTGACGGTAAAGTTCTCACTCACTCATATTTAGCATACCTATTACCGGTTTGAGCGGAGTCAATTTGTCATGGATGAAGAATCTTCAAAAAAAAAAATTAACTTACATTCGCTGTGATTCCGTTCCCGACAAAATACAATGTATTTGTAGGGACTTCTTCTTATGTGCATTTATTCCATATTACTTCATTGATTATATATTTGATAACAACATATAAACACCAAGATAAGAATTTTCATTCAGCTACAATCTCTGTTTGCGATCTTTAACATGTTTCTTTTTTTGCAGACTCTTGTTATGGGGATATAAGAAGAATTAATGCCTTAACACGGCATTGAAATCATGCATGGTGACATATCGTTTTAATTAATTAATATCTTCATTTTTCTCAGCTTCGAATACAGGTAAATTTTGATCACTGCTTATTAAAGGAACATTGTCCAATCGACAGGCAATTCTTTACAAAATAATATGGAAGAGTTGTATAGGTCGATTAAGACACCATTCAAATAACTTCCAAGAAAACGAATATTCATTCTTGATTTGGTTTGATTGCATTAAAGAGATTACAATGACCACCTGCAAAAAACGAAACTTCACAATGTCTTCGGTATTTAGTTTTTGATTGTTAAACAAACCATTTTTTCTTTGGAAGTGCAATATTAATGTTCTGCACGCACATTGAAATCACCGAATGCAATCAGTGTTTTACCCTTTCAGACGCAATATTAAAAAAAGGAATTCGAAAGCACACTTTTCATCTATCGGATCAAGCTGAAGCATGTTTTAAAATAAACTTATTTGCGTAACATCATTCGTAAAATGTCAATTATATGCGAATACAGAAATATATATGTTATATTTCCCATTTTGTAAATATAAAATTTCAAAATGTATTTTAAACTTAGTTACAGATACATTTTAAAACTTGAAATTTACAAAAATGGGAAATATAACATATATAAAATTTCAAAATGTATCTATAACTTAGTTATAGATACATTTTGAAACTTGACATTTACATAATGGGAAATATAACATATATACAAAATTTCAAAATGTATCTATAGTTATAGATACATTTTGAAAAATGGGAAATATAACATATATAACTAAGTTATAGATACATTTTGAGATTTTACATCTGCAAAATGGGAAATATAACATACATATCAAGTTAAATCAAGTGATACCTTTCAAAATAACATGATTGTACCCCTTAGGGTTTCACTCGACTGTTGCGTACATATCTATGTCTGCTTGCATACCTTGTCATTGTGTTTATAGTGTGTTGCTGCTATAAACACATTTTGTTGACTTCCGGAAATGAAAAAAAAAAAAATAAAATAAAAACAAGAGGAAAGCTGTCAACGTGACAGCAAACTCGGGTTTTTTTACACAGGGGCAGAATATCTTACCCAGAGGTCAACCTTGAATATATTAAATGTACACCCTTTTTTTGAAATCTGTGATTTTTAGCCTTCCTCAGAAGTTTCATAATTTTGAAACTGGTAATTTTGCAATAATTAATCGAAATCAAACAAACATGCAAAAAGCCGTTAAATTAGCTTTTGGATCCAATGACCTGAAGATTTTACAATTATACTGGCCTCTCACTGATACTGCCGATGTATACTGAAATCCATGATGATTCTTTACCAAAGAAAGATTCGGGAAGTTTTGAGTTTGATTATTATTCCGTAGTGCGACAGTGTTTTACCAGCAGACTAGGCTCCTTGAGCTAGCCGGCAGTTTAGCGGCGAGCACTCCTCGACCCATCTTTCTAATGTCCGGCTATCCCGAGTTCCTATCGTTATCTATGCTTGTCTTTTGTCATTTTATTGTTTTTGTTGTGCAGTTCCCTGGTTGGTTGTGACATGTGATTGTAATGTTCGGCCATTGTAAGTGTTTCCTTTTATCTTCCCTTCATTAATACGTCTGATTTATTTACAAAGGGTCTGCAACATATAAACTTCTATCTCGACAATTGTAGGAGATTTACTCCGGACAAATGGGGTACCCTGTAGGTATGACGTAAAAATGACAAAGTTGAACAACTGTTAATTTTGGTATTAATAACCAAAAATCAATTAAAATCAAAATTACTAGCACACCTTCCGTATATGAATAAATGATTTGCAAAATATAAGCATTTCATCTCTTAAACTGTAGGACAAGACAAGACAAGACATTTTATTCTTATAAACCATAGTTTACACATTGGTATAAAGAACATTGAATACATATAACAACATAAATATGACATGACAAGACTAGGTAAAGTTATACATGCTATAAGTAAGCACACATTTTATGCATACATATTTAAAATAAAATTAAGGGCGACTTGTTAATAGATAGACAGTCACCAGAAGTAAAGGAAAGGTGTTAACCTAATGAATTTGCAGAGCTTTCTAAGTTTGGGTACAGTTTTTAATTGAAACAATTTTCCAAATTAAAAAAAAATGTCTTTTATAGTAAAACTTGTCCAAAAATTGTTTCCTATAATTTTCTAAAGATTTACATTGTAACATGTAATGAATTTCATCCCTAATTTCTTCACATTGACACAAATTGCAATACCTACTACCCCTTTCAATATTTAGCCACCTGCCTGTTTCAATAGGTAGTCTATGGTTTCCAGTTCTAAATCTACAAAAATAAATTCTATCTTTATTTTATAGAATATTTAAATAATTTTCAAACTCGAATTCATCTTTAAATAATTTATATGTAATTCTTTTGGAGTTAGACCTCCAATCTTGCTGAAATTTGTCAGATAATTCTAACCATTTCCAGTTAAAATTATTTTGATTTAACCATATGCAGAATTTAAATTTACAGTAACTTCGGTATTTAGTCATTTGATTTAACCATATTCACCAGCCCAGTAGTCAGTACTTCAGTGTTGACCCGAAAGCCGATTCTATTTAAAACCATACAATATCTAATTTTTGTAAATTTTGCTGAAACTAAGGAGTATCTCCCTCATGCAAAGCTCTGTCCTTAGCTGATATTGGTTTCCTATTTATATCATATTTGGTAATTTGTTCTCTATCAGTTTTTAAACATCTTTGACATTATTGTCTTCCACATGTTTAGATTTTATCTGCACTGAAGAGACATAAGTTGTCGAAATGCGCATATGCAGAATCAAAATTCACAGTAACTTCGGTATTTAGTTATTATATATTACTATATCCACACGAATCTAGTATATTTTAACAAAGTTGATTCATTCAAACCTATATTCGTTTTGTGTATTTTTCAGTATCATGTAACGATACAATATATATGAAATTTTAGTTTCTTTTCCGTTCACTAGTCTGGACCAAAAATTATCCATTCTTAATTTTATATGAACTGACATAGGAAATGCACCCAGTTCTCCATAAATCATAAAGTAAGTGAGAACCGAACCGTCAATCTAAAAGCGAACAATCCAAGGACAATGGCAACACCAGAAACAAAAAAGGCAGAAAAAAAACAGAGACACAACATGGGTACAGCACAGAAAAGAAAAATGAAGACACTCACACACAAAGATGAACAACACGGACCCAATATAAAACCATGGGTGAGATCAGGTGCACCGGTAGAGTCAGCATCTCCTGCTTCTTATAAGACACCCGCCGTGTTGAACATGTCAAATCCGGTAGTAAAGTCAAATTCGGTAGAGGAAACAACAATTAAGCTTTAAAGTAAAAGATCTGTTGTCATGTGGGAAACAGATATCCCATAGCGGTCCACAAGATGATGATGTCGACCGTAAAACTTCTGGAGGGATGACTTCAAGTTTTTGGTAACGTACCCTTGTTGAAGTAGCCTATTTGTGAGCAACCGGGCTCTATCAAGGAAGTCACTGTATCGAACACAGGCTCTTGAATAGCGAATTAGCTGGGAGATGTAGACTCCATATGTCGGCGCTTTTGGGATGTTGCTACAAAGAAAAGGGAAGATTACTATTGGAAAGGTGAAGTCATCGCGTTTGTCGTACAGCTTAGTTTGAAGTCTCCCTCTGTTGTCAATTTCAAGATGAAGGTCAAGGAACGAGGCTGATGTAGAAGTGTCTGTGGTATCCTTAATTTCGAGCTCTTTTGGATAGATCAAATGAAGAAAATCACCAAAGCGAGGGTTGTTTAGCGACAAAATATCATCTATATAACGGAAGCTAAAATTAAAAAATTGTGCCAAAAATTTGGAGTCAACTTCTTTAAATTGAACAGTAACTTAAAAAATTTAAGATGCACTCTTTTTATAATATCTAGATTACTAAAACCTCAAATTTCACAACCATATAACAAAGTAGGCTTCACAACTTTGTCAAACAGATCATATTGACATTGAATCGATAGATTGTGAATTCTACCCCTTTTTAAAAGATCACGCATGGCTTTGTAAGTCTTGTTTATTAAGATTTTCTTTGTATTCTCAAAACTTCCGGTTCTACTTAAATAAGAAATTTCGTTTACAATATCCAATTCATTATCATCTAACTGGAAATGAACATTTCTAGGTAAACGACCACTAGAAAAAATTGCAACTTTTGTTTTGCTATGATTAACTGTAAGTTTCCATGCTTTGCAATACTCAAGAAAGGTATCCAACTGAAGTTGAAGATCATCGGGGGGAATTAGAAAATAACCGTACCATCTGCATATAGCAAAATGAATAATTTCAGATAGGTATTGAATTCACTTTCTAGTTAGTCTGATATACAATTTAATCCACCTACATTATTCGACTGCAGATATTGTTCCAAATCATTTAAATACAAAGAAAATAGAAAAGGCTAAAGATTTTCCCTTGCCTTACCCCTACATTATATGGAAAATAATCAGACACTTGTCCATTGTATAAAACTCGAGACTTAATACCACAATACATATTGAAAATACCATTGTACATTTTTCCATTAATTTCGTTTCCTACCAGTTTGTACTATTGCTCCTTACGCCAACAGTATCAAAGGCTTTTGCGAAGTTTATAAATGCACAA
>MJUU01010124.1:60760-95708 GCA_002080025.1 Modiolus philippinarum | reverse complement strand
ACATACCTTGAAGATCTATAGTTTGTTTTAAATATGTACAATAAAATGGATATTTTATATACTAAATTAAAACTATGAATAAATGGCTTTGCATTGATGTACATTTATCTGTTGGTGACATGTTTTATTTTAATTTCCTGTTAATGTTGAGCCATATGATACACTTGACAATATAAAATTAATAAAAATATATTGAACTTATTACAAAATCAGCATCACAAGGCAGATGCTAAATGTCAAAAGCAGTAATGTTTCAATTTCGATTATAATAAATAAGAATAGAAAGAAATAAGTACGAAAAAAAGTTTCAAAATATTGAATAGATCATAACTAAAAATTCAATATCTAACCAAGACTGGTAATTTGGAAGCACCATAAGTGTATTCTGCCATAATATGAAGTCACTGTTGGTGTCTGCTTTTTTTAGTTATAGGAGTCTAACTTTAGTATATACTTCAGCATACTGTCCTCCTGTCGATAACTAGAGGCCTGCTTAGTTTGAAGTAAATCAATAATGATCAATAATCTAAGAAATTTTCGGGTTGGTATGTTGAGGTTACACGAGCCCTCTACTAGTGAGAAGTGCTTCTGTCTAGCAGTTTTCCATAAATATCTTCGGAGGTCCTAACTATGCCCCTGTCCTAACTGCGCCCACCTTCCATATTTACATGGCATTAGTGCGTGCTTCCGGTTACGTCATCACTTTTGGTTTCTTAGCGCTCTATATTTAGAAAATTGTCAACCAAGACGAAAAAGACACCTGGAGATGAGAATTAAACAAGGTTAAGTTTTCAATCAAAAAGTGCATATTTTCTTAGTACAAAAATATGCCTTATGGTTAATGCAGATTTTGCCCCAAATCCGTCTTCCAAAGTGACCGAAAGTACATTCCATGACCTAACTTGATTTGTCTATTTTTGTAAATAGGCCAACGTCACATGGTCATTGTTTATAGGGGGCGCAGTTAGGACTCCATGTTTTTTGTAGAACAACGTGCACTAGGTAATTGAAATTGTTTGATTTGTTTTCATTTAGTTTGTTATATTTAAATTTTTACTGGTAATCATAGTTTTATGCCAGTTAAACAGGTTCACATACATTTCAATATCAATAAGTTGCACCTAACAATGCTGTGACGTCATTTTCCTTAGGGGGCGCAGTTTGGGCATCCGAGGATATCCCTTGATATTATTATCAATTAAAGATTTTTAAAGAAATATGTATAGTTTTTTTAGGGGATGGGTATTGACCCAAAACTAAATTATTGACTGCACGCATCTAATAAATAATCAGCAAAGGGGATTATATAAAAGATATATGTACTAGGGGATGGATGGCATGGTTTGTGTCTTACTACTAGGGTATGGATGACATGGTTTGTGTCTTACTACTAGGGGATGGATGGCATGGTTTGTGTTTTTGGATCCTTCTGTAAGTAAGCTTTCGGTATTGTGTCAATCAATTTTGCATACATGTAGCTCTTATCATTTATGAGCTGTAGGGGGCAGAGGGGACAAAATTTTGTACATATGTCTTAATTTTTAGCTCACCTGATCCCAAGGGTCAGTGTGAACTATTGCTACCACTGTCGTCCGTCGTCTGTCGTCCGTCCGTCGTCTTGTGTTTACTTTTCACATTTTCATCATCTCCTCTGAAATCACCGAAGCAAATTCCACTAAACTCTACAGGAATGATATATAGAACGTCATTTACAAAGATTTTTTATTTTGTTTGGATCTGACAAAAGAATGCCGCCAAGCACAGAACTTCTTTAAAATTGGGACCATATAGGAAAACACCTTTTTCGTCATATGCGCTGAAACTTTTGAAGCAAATTCAGCCAAGCTAAAATTGCTTATTTTGTTTTGATCTGATTAAAAACAAGACCGCCAACACAGAACATATTTTATATTCGTATTCACCAGCCCAGTAGTCAGTACTTCGGTGCTGACCGAAAGCCGATTCTATTTGGAACCTTAAAATATCTATTTTTTTGTAAATTTTGTTGAAACTAAGGAGTATCTCCCTCATGCAAAGCTCTGTCCTTAGCTGACTTTGGCTTTCTATTAAGATTATATTTGGTAATTTGTTCTCTATCAGTTTTGAAACATATTTGGCTTTATGGTCTTCCAAACATTTAGATTTAATCTGCACTGAAGAGACATAAGTTGTCGAAATGCGCATATGCAGAATCAAAATTCACAGTAACTTCGGTATTAAGTTATTTGTTATCACTGGTTCGATGCCTCTGCTGGTGGACTGTTAGTCCCCGAGGGTATTCACCAGCCCAGTAGTCAGTACTTCGGTGCTGACCCGAAAGCCGATTCTATTTTGAACCTTAAAATATCTAATTTTTTGTAAATTTTGTTGAAACTAAGGAGTATCTCCCTATGCAAAGTTCTGTCCTTAGCTGATTTTGGCTTTCTATTTAGATTATATTTGGTAATTTGTTCTCTATCAGTTTTGAAACATATTTGGCTTTATGGTCTTCCAAACATTTAGATTTAATCTGCACTGAAGAGACATAAGTTGTCGAAATGCGCATATGCAGAATCAAAATTCACAGTAACTTCGGTATTAAGTTATTTAACACAGGATCCTATGACATAAACACCAGTTTCAGCACCTGCTGTAAGCATTTTGTCAGGTGAGCGATTCAGGCTGTTTCTTAACCTCTAGCTATTATCATTGGCTTTTAACAGCATTTGTTATTTTGGATTTTAATCGAAGATAGTATTTTTAATTATTCCATAGGATATTAATTAAGTTGTTCACTAAACATAATTGTATGTATGTATTCCTGTTGAATTTGCTGCATGCAGTTATATCATGTTGCTCTTTGCATAACCTTTATTTTTTAAACCACAACTTATCCGATTAAGCAGCAACATTTTTTATTTTAAACATTTTAATTTTACTTTTCATTTTTGAATTACCAAATTTGATACGAAATTCCACATATATAAACCATTATTGAATATATCAGTAATATTTTCTTATTATTACATGAATAGATTTTTCCTGTCTTCTGATTGGTCGTTAAGTCACTTTGAGGTCATGATAAATCGTGATATTTCCGATTCTAGGGTTACATGCTAAAAATAGACCAACAGCGGTCATGCAGAATGATCAGCGGTCATGCCCTTAAAATAGAAAACGAAAGTAGAATGACATTACGACAAATCGTATGTGTTTCATTTTAGTAGTTCAATAAAATATTTTTAATTGCTCCAGTAATTGAATTACACTTTTGTTTATTTTGTGGTAGTGAAATAAAAATATTTGTTAATTTTGAGAATTTTACATCTTTCAAGTTTGAATTTTGTGGTACTTAAGATATTTAGAGTGCCTGCTGTAAAAGCAAATTTATTCATGTAATAAATCAATTACTTACTTTGTTATAAGTCGCCATCGTGATTTATCAACACTCAAAAATGAATATTCACCTCGCCTACGGCTCGGTTAATATTACATTTTATTGGGTTGATAAATCACGATAGCGACTGATAACAAAGTCATTAATTGTATAATATTGTTCTTAGTTTATAACAGTGATTAAAATTTTATTTATGATTGTAGGTAAACATTCAAGTGAAATTAAGGTAATACATGAAGAACACACTATAATGATTAAAAAAACAATTTCATGTATGTTTATATAATCCTGTGATTTAATGTATGCAAACCAGGATTAAACCCTTTTTTCGGGGATTGAAATTTTATTGTCCGATACTTAAATATACCAACTAGGTTTATTAAGGATGTATGGTCACGGTCTCGTTGAAATCTCGTTTGTGAATAACTTAAAAATCATTTATACTTTATGTACAAGAGCACTGAATTTACAAAATTTATGTTTATCTCTAAATCGTGTAAAAAAATTATCCATTTCTATCAAGTAGTTTCAGAGTAATCAAATTCTGAAGATTTATACCTTAATTGGCTAATGGATGTGTGTCAAATTTTCACGAAATTGGGGTTGGGTTAGAAAAAAGACATTTTTTTGAAAAAATAAATATGAACTTCAGATTTATTTTTGCCTTTGTAAAATAGTGTTAAATATTTTTACAATAAAAAACACAAAACAAATGAAATTTAAACCAGTACCTGTTAAAAAAAATGAAAATCTACATTTTTAGGGAAATCTGGAAATGCCGAAATTTTACCCCAAAATGCATGAAAATGGAACAAAACTTTCTTATGTCAACACCAACATATGAATTTTGGATTTGAATTTGTTAATTCCTTCTTTTTACAGCTTTTCAGAAAGTATGAGAAAAAGTTAAATACTATAAGTTAGATTTTTTTCATGAAAATAGTCAAAAATGGCCAAAAATCAAGGTTTGAAAAAAAGTTAAATACTTTATAATTTTGGCTCCTTACCGGAGTACATCCTTAAAGCAATATGTGCTGTTTTTCTTAAATATGCAAAATTTACAAACTTACTTATTATCCCTCTTTTGCAACACACAAGGACTCCGACTTGTTATCAGTATAAAAATTTGTCTTAAATTTTGGCCTCAGGTCTAATGCATATGGTATATTACGAGAATATGTTTTGCAATAAGCAATGCATAGTATCTTTTAGAGCTTTTGCGTATGTTAACATGAAAAATTACAAATCATTGCATGAAATGATAATTTCTTCTAAAACCAAGAAAATGAGAAAATACAGCTCATATTGATTTACTACGGTCTGATGAATAAACTAAAATAGTATAAAGAGGTCACAACATAAAAAGGAAAAACAGGCAAACATATAAACAGATTTGAGTAAAAAACAAGCTATAATAAACACAAATTGAAGAAACAAAAGGCCAAGAGACTGAGCAGTATCGCTGAACTGACAAAATGCTTCTAAGTCATGCCTACTGCTAATGACCAAAAAATGATTTTTATTTTCAATATGGCCTACTGTTAAACTATGTTCTCCACTGGCAGCATAGTTTTTTGTCTGATCTAATTGAAATGAGCAGTCATAGCGGAGAATCTTCCATACATCATTCCAAACAATTTAGTAAAATAAGCTTAAATAGTTCCAGAGCAGATGATGAAAGGGATGATTTTCAAATCGAGTACCTCCGCGCTTGCGGCCATGATTTTATAGGATCGCAAAGAAAAGAGCAGTCTTTGTAAATTACCTTCCCTACATTATAGTTCAATTTGCTCCGATAGTTTTAGGACAGATGATGAAATACATCGGAAAATGAATACCGAAGCAAAAATGATGAAAGGGGGGATTCAAACATCACAACAAATGATATCCCAAAACGAATTGAGACAGCATGACAAAAAACAAATCAAATAAACAAAAATGAACAAGAACTCTACAAAACTAAAGTAAGAACCGAAACGTCAATCCAAAACGAACAATCCAAGGACAAAGGCAACATCGGAAACAAAAAAGAAACAGAGAGACAACATGAGTACGGCACAGAAAAAAAAAAAGAAGACACACAAAGACGGACCCAATAAAAACCATGGGTGGGACCAGGTGCATCGGTAGAGTAAGCATCTGCTGCTTCTTATAAGACACCCGTCGTGTTGAACATGTCAAATCCGGTAGAGGAAACAACAATTAAGCTTTAAAGGGGAAGACCTGTTGTCATCTGGGACACAGATATCCCATAGCGGTCAACAAGATGGTGATGTCGACCGTAAAACTTCTGGAGGGATGACTTCAAATTTTGGGTAACATACCCTTGTTGAAGTAGCCTATTTTTGAGCAACCGGGCTCTATCAAGGAAGTCACTGTATCGAACACAGGCTCTTAAATAGCGAATGGGCTCCGAGATGTAAACTCCATATACCGGCGCTGTTGGGATGGCGCTACTAAGAAAAGGGAAGTTTACTATTTGAAAGGTGAAGTCATCGCGTTTTTCGTACAGCTTAGTTTGAAGTCTACCTCTGTTGTCAATTTCAAGATGAAGGTCAAGGAACGAGGCTGATGTTGAAGTGCATGTGATATCCTTAATTTCGAGCTCTTTTTGATAGATCAGATGAAGAAAATCACCAAAGCGAGGGTTGTTTAGTGACAAAATATCATCTATATAACGGAAGCTAAAATTGAAGGATTGGGCCAGTTTTTAGCTCACCTGGCTATGCGAGGGTGAGCTTTTGCCATCACTTTGGATCCGTCGTAAACTTTTTTTTTCAAAAATCTCCTCTGAAACCACAGGACCAATTTAATCCAAACTTGGCATGGGTCATCACCAGGTTATGTAGTTTACAAAATGTGTTCGGTTAGTCCGAGGACCAAACAACATGGCCGCTGTTACTAAAAATAGAACATAGGGGAAATTGTTGTTTTTGGCAAATAACTCAAAAAACCGTTGCAGATATCAAAAATCTGACAGGGGATAAATTGTTCAGAATGATGAGATCTATCTACCCTGCAATTTTGAAGAAAATCGGAAAACCCGTCTCAGAGTTACAGCCCTTTTTCCGCAAAAATTTCAAAATTTATGCATTTTTTATTTCAAAAACTGTAACAGATAGAGGTGAAGTGTAAATTGCAAAAATGTTCAGCATATCAAGATCTACATACTCTGAAATTTTGAAGAAAATCCAACAGCCTGTGTTGTAGTTATTGACTCTTTTTCACCCCCCAAAATTTTTTTTCAATGCCATATGGTAATGAGTTATTTTCCTTTAAATTCTGTTTTCAAATCTTCTTTGGTTTCCTTTTCTCTTTTAGGTTTTAGAGATCCTGCTATCACTTTATTAAAAATAATTATTTGTTACATAATCGAGAGCAAAAAAGTGTTTTTGTACAAATTTTTACATGTTTTTGCAAAAATACTTTCATAATCTATACTTATTTCACAAATTAATAATAATTGTATATAAATGTATATTGTGTCACATTGTACGTTTTGTTTGCCCACCATGCAAACATCTCTCCTAGATAAATATTGAAGTAGCATCTTAACTTCATAGCCTGCATAATTTTATAACTGTTCTGCATGGCTATGCCATGGTGATCCTCTTGCCATCACTGTGTCAGTTGTCCGTCCATCGTAAACTTTTCATTCAAACATCTTCTTCTCTGAAACCGCTGGGCCAATTGGAACCAAACTTGGACAGAATGGTCCTTAGGCGGTCCCTTTAAAAAAATGTCTGGCAAGTCCGTATCATATCCAAGATGGCCGCCAGCAGGGAACACGGTTTAACATTGGACCCTATGGGAAAGTATTCAAAGATCTTCTCTGCAACTGCTGCGCCCATTGGAACCAAACTTGGTCACAACAGTCCTTCGGTGGCCCCTTTTAAAAATGTGTTCAGCAAGTCCACATCATATTCAAGATGGCCGCCAGGAGGGAACGTGTTTTTAACATTGGACCCCATAGTGAAACATATTCAAAGATCTTTTCCTCTGAAAGTACATGGCCAATTGGAACCAAAGTGAATCATACTTAGTCACAATGGTACTTACTTGGTCCCCTTCATAAAATGTGTCTGACATGTCCGCATCGCATCCAAGATGGCAGTCAGCAGGGAACATTGTTTAACCTTGGACCCCATGGGAAATCATTGAAAGATCTCCTCTGAAAATACTATGCCAATTGGAACCAAAGTGAGGCACAATGATCCTTACATGGTCTTCTTCAAGAGAGGTGACAGTCGGTCTACGCCCCATCAAAAATAGGTGCCAGTTGGTAACATAGTTTAATGTTTGATCATATAACATCAGCAAACTTCAAAATGAGACCCCTAAACAGTCAATAAACAAATTTGAAAATGAGAACCTTAAACTTTGTGATTATTTTGACTTATTGTGCCAGGCATGACCCAGGTGAGCGATACAGGCTCTTGAGAGCCTCTTGTTTATTTTTATTTTGAAGAAGCCCTTCGATGAATTCAGCCTCATAAGAGTGGAGAAACAGATCGGCTAGGAGAGGCGCACAGTTTGTGCCCATAGGAATTCCAATAGTACGTTGAAAAACAAGTCCTCAAAACTGGACAAACAGATTGTCGATCAGAAACTCTAACATTTTAATCACTTCTTCCTCTGTATATTTTTTCTCCGATTCGGAGTCATTTATCACAAAGTAGGCTTGTTCTCTACCTACAACAATGTACCTATATCTTCGTTCACCGTTTTTAAATGAGAAACATCTATGAATTAAACCTTTCAGCTGAGATTTAAGTTGTTCATGAGGATTAGTAGTGTAAAGTGTTGAGAAGTTTTAATGCTGTTACAGTATGATAATGATCTAGAGTTTAAGATGTCAAGTAGATATTTGGAGTTTTTCAAAATCCACATTTCATTTACACCACTTCTTGAAAAGCAAGTATCACAGTATTTTTGAAGGCCCTCTCTAACAGCTGTCGAGATAGAGGTTAGCAATTTAGATGTAGGTTTTGTAGAGCATTTTGCAGATTCAGCGATGTATCGTTCTTTGATGGGCATTTATGTAATGTAGGTATCGAAGTACAAAGACGGGAGATCTGTGTCTTCATCCTTGGTGGAAATCCCGAAGGAACGCAAAACAGATTTATGGTTCTGTAATATCTCCTCCTTTGACAGAGTAGTAGCGGCGTAAGTTGGATTGCCGTTGGAATTATCAATGCCTAGTTCTTTCTTTAAACAATTTATATAATGATTTTTTTGCAAATAAAAATGATACTATTTGGGGCCTTATCGGCAGGAACGACGACATATTTGTCATGAATGGAGAACAAGTAACTGGCGACATCAGCATTTTTGAAAATTGATGATGCTTTAGTTCTCATTGACTCTCGTAGCTGATTGATTCGTTTAAGAATCATTGACCTCACAGCCTTAATCCACTCCGAAAGGGAATCAAGGTCTTCATCTTGTTCACGCTTAATCCATTTTCTGGCGTAGTCCTCTACAGCATCCATAAGAAGTTTGAAATTTTGTTCCCAGTTGATGGAACGTGGTTCGCGGAATTTAGGCCCTTTTGCAAAGACATCACGGAGAGACTTGTTTTCAATGATACTTTAATCTTCCGTTTTTAGACGTGACCACAGGGACCATATCTGTATGGTGAATTAGAACATGAACAATCGGGTAGTTTAGACTTGAGGTCGTCGATGGTAAGGTTTTGCAATACACGTTTATGGTTGAAAATTTTAGACGTGAAGTATAGGTGTACGAAATGATTGGGACTGATGTGTGTTTGAAATAAGGGGGTATTTTGTTTTTTACATTTCTGTGATGCAAGATATTGGCTAGGTTAATAGCAACCAAACCCTTATTAGCGAATTTGATGGGTAGAAATGAACTGCGTTCTTCTACATTGGCGTGAAGCACTAGGAGTGTGAAAGTCGTTATTTTCCCATAGGGTCAAATATTAATCTATGTCCAGCGCTTGCAGGCATTTTATTTATCGCAAAGAAACGAAATGAGAAATCTGTGTATATGACCTTTTATACCTAATTTTGGCTTTTCTCTTTAGATCCATTTGGTTATTTGTTCTCTATCAGCTTTTACACGCTTTTCGGCTAATGGACTTCCAAATGTTTTGGTTTTATCTGCACTGATGAGACATAAGATGTCGAAATGCGCATATGCAGAAAATAAATTCACAGCCACTTCGGTATTTTGTTATTCTGTACAGTTTGGTTGAATTAGCTTCAATGTATTTTATCGGATAGAAAAACAAAAATGAGCAATCTTTGAAAACGACCTCCCATACGTAGTTTTCTGCAGTTTAGAATTAGTAGAATTAGCTTTTGTGGTTCCAGAGGAGAAGGTGACTTTGATTTTTCCATAGGGTCGAATGTTAAAAATATGTTTCATTTTGGTGGACATGTTTTTTTTTAATGTGCAATCTTTCAAAAGGATATATCAAACATCATTCCTGTACACTTTGGTTGAATTTGCTTCAGTGTTTTCAGAGCAGATGAAAATAGAATATTTCCATAGTGTCCAATGTAAAAGCTATGTGCCGCGCTTGCGAACATTTTTTTCATCCGATCTGAACGAAATGATAAATATTTGTAAAGGTCCTTCCATACACTATTCCTGTAAAGTTCAGATTTATTTGCATCAATGGTTCCAGAGCAGATCAAAATTTTTAAAGCTTTAAGGAGCAAGCAAGTGTTGGTAAAAGCTAATGAGTATATATAATCTACCTTTGAATAGAGAGTTAGGAATATAGGTGTACAGAGAAGAAAATTCAAAGTTTTGATACTGTGGCATAATTTCAATTATGAGTCTTTCAGAATTTGATGAAGCTGTTTTGAATTTTCAACAATCCACAAATGATTGAAATCAGTAGTGGAGAAAGCCCTCTCGGAATAATTATATGTAATCCTTGTAAACAGAATATCTATAACCATTTGGAAGAGTGACAATGATTACTAAAAAATCCATTTGAAAACATTATTTTCTTGATAAATAGTTCAAAGATATCCACCAGCCAGCAACAACGTCTAGAATAAAACCCGCTTCAACTTGAACCTGGATTTTCGACCTGACCAGAAACATCTACAATACCTGACTACTACACTTTTCTGCAGCCTAAAATTGTTTAAATTGTCAAGTGTTTTATATGTATTTTTGTTCAGAACGACTGAGATATACATATCAATTGATATGCAATTTCAATGTATAACAAATACAAAATACCGAGGTTACTGTCAATTTTGTTTCTGCATATGCACATTTCGACATTTTATGTCTCTACATGAAAATCATATCAATACGTTAGGAAGTCCATACACCAAAATATGTGTAAAATATAATAGAGAGCAAGTAACCAATAGAAACTTAATAGAGAGGCCGCAATTCAGATAAAGACAGAGCATGAGGGAGATGCTCCCTAATTTAAGACTTCCTTGATAGAGCTCAGTTGCTTACAAATAGACTACTTAAGCAAGGGTACGTTACCAAAAACTTAAAGTCATCACTACGGAAGTTTTACGGTCGACATCACGATCTTGTGGATCGCTATGGGATATCTGTTTCCCAGATGACAACAGATCTTTCCCTTTGCAACTAAAGTTTGTTTTTCCTCTATCGGATTTGACTTTACTACCGAATTTGACATGTTCAACACGGCGGGTGTCTTATAAGAAGCAGGAGATGCTTACTCTACCGGTACACCTGATCTCACCCATGTTTTTTATTGGGTCCGTGTTGTTCATCTGTATGTGTGTCTTTATTTTTCTTTTTTGTCCCGAACTTAAGTGATGTCCTTGTTTCTTAGTGTGTCCGATGTTGCCATTGTCCATGGATTGTTCCTTTCTTTTGATTGACGGTTCGGTTCTCACTTACTTTAAGACTTTTTTAAATTTAGATATCACAAGTTTCCAAATAAAACTGGTTTTTGGACCGGAAGTGTATTTTATTTGAAATAACATAGATAGAGTTGCTATCAATAAACTGCGGTCGGCCATTGCCTGTAACGGTTTATTTTTTTAATTTTTTTCTCTGAAACCCTTTTATACTGTCGGATTTCTATGAAAATGATGCTCACTGACTTTAAAACATTAACTCTTAACAACGAGAAATACTGGCCCTCAATTCAATAGAAACAATAGTTGCTGCTGTAGTTACCAATATAAGGACAAGAACTACCCTTGAGAAATTGTACGCAACGGTCCGACTGATGCTGTTTTAGCTGAAGGCAGTCCATAAGTCCTGATATACAATACTAAGCAGCAACTATTATAAGGGTAATAACAACAAAGTTAAGGAACCTAATTGTGAAAAGTCCATAACGCAAAAAAGCAGAGTAGATGGAAACTACCAGAAAAATTGTCGACCGCAATGGTCGTCACTTGGTACAGGCATGTCAAAAGGAATGTGTTGTTAAACCGGTTCATATAATATATAGATTTCAACTTTACATATACAAGACTTCGTTTTTGACCACACATTTCTTTCTAATCAAGAAGCCTGAAGAAAGAAAGAAAGAAAGAGACGTTTGTATTGATAAAACTTTGATGGAAATAAAGGGCCATTTGATATTTTTTGCAGTACATCCCCTCTTGTTCTGCCAAATAACAATGTAGGAATATGGAGAAAATGCAAATGAGGCAAAGTCTCTACAAATAAATTGTAAAAGCAAGCAATTACAAATGTTTTTATTGTTGCTTCTATTAAAAGTTTAATTAAAATTTTGGATGTTGTGGGACAAAATAACTGATTGATTTCAATAATCAAAAGTTGAAACTGATTTAAGCGTCTTAGAAAAGACTGGTATCTATCAGTGTCATTTTTTGTTCGTTTGCCCTATTCTGTAGAATAAAATTTTCATTACAGTGTGCTCCAATTAAAATAATATAAGGGACCGATCATTTAACCAATTCTTGTGGTATTTTGCTATCAGATTCTTTTCTATAAACAAGAGGCTCTCAAGAGCCTGTATCGCTCACCTGAACCATCAATGAAATGGAGAGATGAATGACATTTCCCATAGGGTCCAATATTAAACTATATTTTCTGCTTGAGGCCACCTAGGATTGGAAGCAGACATACGATACACAAATTTTGAACGGGGCCACCGCAGGACTTTTGTGATCAAGTTTAGTTCAATTAGATTGGTGGTTTCAGAGACCTAATTCTTTAAATGGAATCCAATGTTAACTATGTTCCCACTGGTGACCATCTTAAATGAGGAATGGATCTCCAGGATACCATTTTGTAGAGACCAACTAAGGTCACGGAGGCTTAGTTTTGTTATAGTTGTACTCTTAGTTTCTAAGATCTTTGAATATATTTTCTATGTTGACCGCTGGCGGCCAGTTCGGATAAGACAGTCCTACCGGACAATCTCAGGAAGTTTGGTTATAATTGGACTGGAAGTTTCTGAGTTGAAGATCTTTGAATGTCTTTTCCATAGAGCCAAATTTTAAAACTATGTTCCTCACTTACGGCCATTTTGGATAAGGTACATACCTGCTGGATACCTATTTTGGAAGGGACCATACAAGGACAATTGTGACTAAGTTTGGTTACAATTTGACAGGTAGTTTCTGAGAATAAGATCTTTGAATGTATTTACAAAGGGGTCCAATTTTAAAATTATCTTCCCGCTGGCGGCCATCTTGGATGAGATACGTACCTGCTTGATACCTATGAAGGGACCATATAAGAACCATTGTGACTAAGTTTGGTTATAATTTGACAGGTAGTTTCTGAGAATAAGATCTTTGAATGTATTTACAAAGGGGTCCAATTTTAAAATTATCTTCCCGCTGGCGGCCATCTTGGATGAGATACGTACCTGCCGGATACCTATTTTGAAGGGACCATATAAGAACCATTGTCCTAGTTGGGTTATACTATGACTGGTAGTTTCTGAGAAGATCTTTGAATGTCTTTTCCACAGAGTCCTATGTTAAAACTTTGTTCCCCGCTGGCGGCCATCTTTGATGAGGTACAAACCTGCTGGATACCTTTTTTTGGAAGGGACTATCTAAGGGCCATTGTGCCAAAGTTCCGTTATAATTGGAATGGTATTTTCTTTGATGAGGTACAGTCCTGTCGGATACCGTTTTTGGAAGGGACCATCTAAGGACCATTGCTTCTAAGTCTAGTTATAATTATACTGGTAGTTTCTGAAATGTTCTTTGAATTGATTTACAAAAGATCCAATCACCATTGGCGGCGATCTTGGATGAGTTACAGGTCTACCCGATACAATTTTGAAGTGGACCACCCAAGGACTATTGTGACCAAATTTGGTTCCAATTGGCCCAGTGATTTCAGGGGAGACGATCTTTGACAAAATCATTTATTTCAAATTAGTATAAATACAGCATCAGAATAGTTCTAGTCTTTACCTCCGCTACAACAATAAAACCTAAATTTTTGACTGTTGAAAAAATCTGGTTTTAAATTTATAAAAGGGGGATAACAGAAAACATATACAATGACTGAAAATTACAATTACAATTTGCCAGGGAAAAACACATGAAATACAAAAATAAGACAAAAGACAGACGTAAACAACGGTCGGAACTCGGGACAGTTTATGTTTGTTTTAATCGGTATCTGATACATAGGCAAATGAATGACAAACAAAAGGGTTGGAAGAGACATATCTAAAATTAAAACCCCCAAAATACATACAGAAACTTAAACAGATATAACATGACAAAGACAAAACAAACAAATAAAGATAATGAACAAGAGTGCTACAAAACTAAACCACATAAAACTAGAGATATTATCAGTTTCTTCGGAGAGGGTAAGCGTGATCTGGCGCACGCTTGGTACCCGTTACTTTGCCACTGGGAATGAGTCGATGTAATCAATCCGTGATTTACAAACAAACCCAAAAATATGTATTGTCCTTGGCTTCTCAATACCTTTTGTCGAAAATCGTCTCTATAGAGTTCTCCACCAATATCAAACAGGGGAATGTTCTGAAAAATTACAAATATTCAATCAATAGAACATTCGTGTTCAAGAACACGAATGAAAAGTTGATTAAATGCCAAATATAATGCGTAATACAACTCCATATCAAGTAATCCAATTTACATGATGAAAGCAAAAAAAAAAAATGTGCCGCTCTACGTAACAATAAAGGCAAAAATCCGGTCCTAATTGGTAGCACATTATTATCTGTAGTCCGACTGACCAAGAATTAGAAATCATCATTATAAAAAATGAGTGGCGTTGACATGTTTGATGAAATCCTAGGGTTGACAAAGGAGACACAAAAAAGACATTGAAAGAATTGCTCTTAATGGTTCAGCATATTTTTGCAAAAAGCCTTAATCTTCATCAATTTATTATCCTGATATTCCTCAAGATTAAGATTCATTCGAGATCGGATCGAAAATTTGGCAAACTTAGAACAACTCGCGCAACGAAGACCAAATGTAGTTATTACGATAACAAAAGCTGCTAGGAAGTAAAGTGAAAGTTTGTTGCATTCGTTCAGAGGGTGTCACTAATTACTATCTAACTCGAGCATCCTAATACCGGTACATATTCGTGCAAGAAAGAGGATAAAAAGGCCGAAATCGATTGAGAAACTAAAATGACCGCTTGGTGGTTAAAAAAAACATATGAATTGCTTGAAATTCATCTGAAAAGTCTTGAAATTATCGCTACATGTATAGTATGCAGCAAAAAAAAGTGTAACAAAAAAAAATGAATACCCTTCTAAAGTCCCTTTTTTCTTGTTCTTTAAAAAACACAGCTTTTTTACAAAAGTAAAGATCGTATAATAAATATTATGAAACTGACAACATAATAACAAGATTATTTGTTTCGTTACGACTACAACATAATAGAAGTTTGTAAGGGAGCAAATGAAATGCCGACAAAAAGCAGGCAAGTTTAATATGCTCCATTGCATGGTATTATTGGGACAGTCTAGACAAATATATCGCTCCAAAGAAGGTCAGTAAATGCAGGTATTGACAAGCTAAGTCATTATTATTTGCTTCTTATTTAATGATTTCCAATAATTACACACAATACAAAAATCCCTNTGCTGATGAGGAATTAATTTCCGAAATGGCCATACAGCTCATTAAAATTATTGCAGTTGGAGTTAACATATGTGTTATGGTCTCATGTTCATTTACTCCATATCCTTTCGTAAAATATTGAAAAAATTGCTCTTAATGGTTCAGCATATTTTTGCAAAAAGCCTTAATCTTCATCAATTCATTATCCTGATATTCCTCAAGATTAAAATTCATTCGACATCGGATCGAAAATTTGGCAAACTTTGAACAACTCGCGCAACGAAGAACAAATATAGTTATTACGATAACAAAAGCTGCTAGGAAGTAAAGTGAAAGTTTGTTGCATTCGTTCAGAGGGTGTCACTAATTACTATCTAACACGAGCATCCTAATACCGGTACATATTCGTGCAAGAAAGAGGATAAAAAGGTCGAAATCGATTGAGAAACTAAAATGACTGCTTGGTGGTTAAAAAAAGAACATATGAATTGCTTGAAATTCATCTGAAAAGTCTTGAAATTATCGCTACATGTATAGCATGCAGCAAAAATAAGTTGTAACAAAAAAATGAATACCCTTTTAAAGTCCCTTTTTCTTGTTCTTTAAAAAAACACAGCTTTTTTACAAAAGTAAATATCGTATAATAAATATTATGAAACTGACAACATAATAACAAAATTATTTGTTTCGTTAAAACTACAACATAATAGAAGTTTGTAAGGGAGCAAATGAAATGCCGACAAAAAGCAGGCAAGTTTAATATGCTCCATTGCATGGTATTATTGAGACAGTCTAGACAAATATATCGCTCCAAAGAAGGTCAGTAAATGCAGGTATTGACAAGCTAAGTCATTATTATTTGCTTCTTATTTAATGATTTCCAATAATTACACACGATATAAAAATCCCTAGAGACTCGTGAAAATAATCAGGATGTGCATTACTTAACACCTTTTGTGTTCATTACTCATCAGATATTTATCTGAAAGGTCTGTTCAGTTTCAATGAGAACAGAATTTATGTTGTATTTCAAACATCTGCATTACCGTAAATGTAAGAATCATAGAACTTAACCGCATTGCTACTTAAGGTGTTTCGAGGGTATAAGCAAAATCATTCAAAAATTTTCCATGGGGTGAGGAATCAAACTTCAAAAATTGCAAAAAAATAAATAAACATTTGGGGTTACAGACCATATAAGCTCACAAACTTCCAACAAAGATGGGGATTTTTTGTTGTTGAAATGTTAAGAAAAATTATCATTTTTTTTTAATAAGTCAAGTTACATCCATGAGAATTTTGATTAATTTTATAAAATAACAGCCCCTGTATTGAACTTTCTGAAAACAAAAAGGAAAAAATGGGGGTCACTGAACTTATTATGAAATTATTTCACATAATCAAAATTTTGGTAGTGATTTCTTTGTAAAATATTTTTTTAAATTACATTCCTTGTTTAAATTTTTCGTCTCTTGTTTAAATTTTCCTTTCAAAGAATTTTACAGTGTAAATACTATTCTGAATTTTTCGTCTCAAATGAAAGCTTAACTAAGAGAAATCGGTCCATTATTTGCTTTTAAGCGAAATATTTTAAAGACTAGTCCAAATTTAAAAATGTTTTAATATTTCGTTAATAAAAAAAATACCTATCAAAGCATGAAACATGAAATCGAAATGGCAGAATACTACATAAGCTTCTTCCAGTTTCTAAAAAAATAAATAAAAAGGGATTTGCTTAAATTCTTTTCACTTGATGACAGCTGATTAAGCACACTTCTCTTTACTGACATTTTTTTTCTTCATGTAGTTCAATGGGCAGACTGTCCTGCGAATTAGTTGTTTCCTTTTACCACATGGATAACGATAGTTATGTTGCTCAAATCAGTGTCAAAATGGAGAAATCTATTACTGGTTTCAGTGGAATTCTTTGTCGAACAACGCTACATCCAAGTCTTTTCTGGTCATGGATGAGAGATCGAGCCTTCAAAACGTTTGAAGTGAAATGTTCAGTTTCTTTTGTGTTGCCACCGAAATTCTAACTCCTGTTCTTTAAAAGAATCAGGGTCGGAGGGAAGAGGACAATGTCTGTCATGACAGCCCCAGCTTTTCCAGATAGATAATGTTCCAGCTGAGGTTAAAGATATTCTTAATAATAAGTTGAACAGCTAAAATATTTTGGTAGACAAGTCAAGGAACCTGCAACTGTAAATATTAAAAGGATTATTATATCTTTGTATTTTAAAATAGTTTTTTAGCAAGATGTCAGATATGTAATTGGACTGCTTGTTTGAAGGAAAGGGATCAGGAAAAACATGTTATGACATGTAACTAATGCCAATACAGATGAACAAAGAGTTCATTATTTCGCGACACAACAAGAAACTTAAGTGTTTTCCTGAGACATTACAACAGTTATAATCTACATGGAAAAGCTTTACAGGAATATGAACACAAGATGAAGTTTTTCTAAAAAAAAGCTACAAATCCCTATTTTGTTTATTTTGGAATTGATGTAAATACAACTGTGTATAAAATTTACATCGAATTTAATGTGTTCAATTTTGTAGTCGAAGAATGTCAGACAGACAGAAATACAGTACAAATAACTAAATACCGAAGTTACTGTGAATTTTGATTCTGCATATGCGCATTTCGACAACTTATGTCTCTTCAGTGCAGATAAAATCTTAACGTTTGGAAGACCATAAAGTCAAAGATGTTTAAAAACTTGTTAAATGTTAAACAAATAAATACCGAAGTTACTGTGAATTTAAATTCTGCATATGCGCATTTCGACAACTTATGTCTCTTCAGTGCAGAAAATGAGGAATTTAAAGCAGAAATTGCCATAATGAAAGGGACACATCACATAGAACTGAATAAATTTGCATACTTTATTGTGAGGAGAGCAGAACTTGATGGAAAAATCAAATATTAGAAGCAACAACTAACTAATGAGTGAGATGACAAAATTAGAATGTTGAAGAGGAAAATCAGTCACAAGGACAACCAAACAGAAATGATTCAAAAGATAGGAAGATCTTTCGAAATGAAATATGCTAAGAGAAGAAAGAATTATTGATATGGACATAGAAAATGAAGATCCAGCAAAGAACGTGATGTAGATAGTGAATTTTTTTTTATTTTTAGTTAAATATTCGACTGTTTTTTATTGTTTAGTTGTTGGTTTTAAACATTCTGATAACTTCGATTTAATTATGACTTGCACTCAAGTTTTTTATATAGATTTATGTATTTACGTCAGCGAGGTGAAGTCCTGGGCAATTATGGTTCGCTTTAATCAGATGGAGTTCTGATCGATGTTTTTATATCTCTATCTTGTAAATAGAGATAAAATTGAAAGTTGATTCATTTAAAACTATAAATATGAATTATTAATTTTTTTTTTCATTTTCGTGTTGTAAAGAGATTTGAATAAAAAAATACTTAAACTCGCCTAACAAACTTATAAAACCTTTAAATCGTCTAATTCATAAGGGTTATAATTACGGTATTGTCGTCAAGTCATTACGTATGGCCTTTTTTGTTATTAACATTGATTTTTTGATAGGGTCTTTGCATTTTAACCAAACACATTCTAAATTTCTAAAATCAGTATTGCATGGACACGGGTTGTGTATTCCGGTATATACATGAAATCATTATGCTAAACTCCTCACAGGAAGGGATCTTGATGGAAGCTGTATACTGAGGGTACATAACTTAATTTGTCAGTTGGTAATGGGTCTGGAGCTGGCATGTCAGTTAACTGCTAGTGGTCTCTTGTGATTTCATGTTTATGTCCGTATATTAAGTTCTCTCAGTTTCATTTCTCACAATTGACTCAGTCCTGTTGCCAACTGAATTTTACTGTTGTTACGATTGTTTTTTGATTTATCACATTGGCTATAGGGGGAAGGTTTGGGCCCAATAAAACTAGTTTAACCCCGCCGCAGCAGGTTTGCGCCTGTCCTAAGTCAGGAAATTTATTAAGCCTTTGTGTGTCTTGTCTGTTTTCTAGTTAGTTCACTTTATGTCTTTGGGAGTCCAGGATGATGTTTATTTCTCTGAACTTGATTACTCTTTATTTAGGGGCCAACTCCGACTTGCCGTTGGGTGTGGGTTTCCTCATCGTTCATTGAAGATCTTATGGTGGCTTTGAGTTGTTATTACTCCCCTTTGGGTCGTTGTCTCTTTGACACATTCCCCGTTTCCCTTCTTTTTCCTATTGAAAGCTACTGTAATGATAATTTCGAGTATACATGTAAATTTCCTGCACGAAATTGATTTTTACGAAAGGGTAGTGTTGTGAAATTGGTTCACGGGTGTAACTTGATTATAGAAACTATTTTGTTTGTTTAGCTATGACAATTTGAACCTTTATAGTAAGGGAACTTTTCCTGAATGATCACAGTACAAGTAAAGCACATTTTATTTGAAATGACATGAATATTTCTTAATTTTTTAGATATTGGTATTGTTGATATCCCTGAGTCAGCTAACAGTTTTATTTCATAAGAGTTATTATTCTTATTACAAAAAACTGGGAAATATTTTGAAATACGGAGGAAAATTTCGTGTTTTCAAAGCGGTATATTTATAAGATCAGCTCGTTTTGTCTTTATTTATAAATTTATTATGCTGTGTGTTGTCAGTGCAAATCGGATGATAAAGTCGGCGAAACATGATTGTTTCGGGAAAATATTGATGCGTCAATATGACTCTGCTACATCCAACGATAACAAAACATGGAATTCAACTGCCCAAGAAATCGGCTGTGTTCGAAAACCTAACCGTTTTAAAATCACAATTTTGACTTGTGAATTTATTTGGACAAATCATAAGGTTTATAGCATTTTATACTCATATTCTTGTATAATAAGTGCATCAGAATGGTGAAGTCTGCTACCTTTTAACTAGAAGGTGATGGGTTTTTTCATAGCCCATTCCCGTTCAGGCATTTAGATTTTTATTTTTGATTCTTAAAGCAATATGAGCTGTATTTCTTCATATTTTTTGGAAACATTGTGTCGTATCCATATACCTAGAAAATTATATCAGATACCATATAATGCATGAAAACTCCAAGAATACTTTATAACTTCGATTATTAAACATTTTAATCAATCATGGACGCTCATTAATGTTCGACTTTGACATCGGATCTGACCGAGATACTATTTATAGTTGACATAAACAAATTTACCAGTAATCGGCAAATTTCGGCTTTGTTACGATATTTGATATCTGTCTACACTAGATATTTGTGATGCGGTTGCCGGTTAACACATAACTTTTCTCAACCTATACAAGGCAATGTAGCTCCTGAGTGTGTAATTTAAAAACAAATCGGAGAAAAAACGACCAAAATACGACATTTTACGCCGGATTTTCCCTCTTTTCATTTTCTCCGGTATTGGCTAACAGTTTACCATATCCCTCGATCATTTAGATTTCAAACAAAGCCTTGCCGGGTATAAAAAGAAAATTAGGACATCCTTGTATGAATAATATGGGTAGCATTTTATTATTTTGGCAATGTAAACATTAACTACAAGTAAACATTAACTACACATGCACTAACAAGTGAGCATTCTTTTTCCACATTGCACGTGATTTTATCGAACCATGACATGTTGTCAGTATAAACACTTCTGTTACGCATGTATCGGTAACATTTGACCTGTGGTCGTAGGCATATGATTCATCCCGAGAATACATTTTTTCCTAGCAGTAAATAATTAATTCATGTTATATTTTCTTTAATTTTCAAGCTTTTTTTATATGTAAACTCGATGAATTGGACTTGAAACTGCTTTATTTCTGCGTATTAAAGTTTGAAATAATAAAATCTTCTGAAACCAAAAAAATTGAAAAATCACAGCTCATATTGCTTTAATTGATGGTTTATTATAATTATTTAACGATTATTCATTCAAAGCATTGCATTGACATTTTCAGTTGATACTTATTTTGGCACACCAACAATTGTTATTTCGTTTCTATCGCATTTGATTTAGTCCTTTGTACTTTGCTGCTGTGGTTTTCGTTTAATGCTCTCTCTCGGCACTTGCCCATTTTGCAAAAAGCAAAAAATTCTATCAATTCCTATTATTTATAAGGACTCGTCACTTAATATTGCGGGAAAATTAAAATGTTCCAAACTCGATGAAAATTTGTAAGTATTCGTCAAGGATTTGAACATTTTATATACAACTTAAACATTTTCCAAGATTGCGACTCTTGCTTTTGAAAGTGAAAAATCAGAAAAATGTCTCCTGAATTTGTTCACATTTTACAGAAAGGATGAATATGAAATGCAGATACTTACTCAGGCATCTTAACAGTTTGCAAGTTAATTTTGTGTCTGCTGACGACCCCGCATCCATGGATAATGAAAAGCATGGATGTGGCTTTGTACAACATTTAGCAATGAATTCTGCTCACAGTTGGGCTAAGGGTCGTATCGAACTTGCTATGAGGTATGGGCAAAGCTCATTTTTGAAAGCCTCATGGTGACTTCAAGATAAAGAACAACAATAAAAGCGTAGTTCCATTGCTTGTTTTACCAAATATTTGTGGTGACTTTGTCGCATGTTCATACTCCAAACCCTTCATTGTTAATGCAATATTCCTGAATCAGTAAATGGAACCCGCTCACACTTTTACCCGCTTTTATCTTATAATAGAAAAAAGAAGGGAAACGGGGAATGTGTCAAGGAGACAACGACCCAAAAGGAAGTAATAACAACTCAAAGCCACCATAAGATCTTCAATGAACGGTGAGAAAACCCCACACCCAACGGCAGGTCGGAGTCGGCCCCTGAATAAAGAGTAATCAAGTTCAGCGAAATAAACATCATCCTAGACTCCTATAGACATAAAGTAAACTAACTAGAAAAAAGACAAGACACACAAAGGCTTAATAAATTTCCTGACTTAGGACAGGCGCAAACCTGCTGCGGCGGGGTTAAACTAGTTTTATTGGGCCCAAGTTTAGCATAATGATTTCATGTATATACCGGAATACATAACCCGTGTCCATGCAATACTGATTTTAGAAATTTATAATGTGTTTGGTTAAAATGCAAAGACCCTATCAAAAAATCAATGTTAATACCAAAGAAGGCCATACGTAATGACTTGACGACGATATCATAATTATAACCCTGATAAATTAGACGATTTAAAGGTTTTATAAGTTTGTTAGGCGAGTTTAAGTATTTTTTACTCTCATGTAAAACATTACCGTTAAATAAGGGATGTGAAATACCAGCCTTGATTAGATGTTTACAGGTTGCATTGTATTTATGAATAACTAAATACCGAAGTTACTGTGAATTTACTTTCTGCATATGCGCATTTCGACAACTTATGTCTCTAAAGAACTAAGTCTTGATATCGATGATAAAATTTAGTAAAGGTTTTAACTAGTTTATGATAACGAAAACCCTGATGTAATAGTTTTTCAGTTATGAAAAGATTCCGTTCATTAAAATGGCAAACGTTATTACATACTCGAGCAAATCGAACAAGTTGAGATATGTAAACACCATATGATGGCGCTAATGGAACATCGCCATCCAGAAATAGATAAATAACTATGGGAAAGGCAAAATCGTCCCTTTTATCATAAATTTTGGTATCTAATTTGCCATTCATTATATCAAAATTCATGTCTAAGAACGGACAATGATTATTAGAATTGGCTTTATTCAAAGTTAGTTCTTTAGGGTAGATGTCCAAATAATACGTATTGAAGTCGTCATTATTTGAAGTTAAAATATCATCCAAAGACTGTAAACCGGGAAATTTTCGCGCCGTCTTTATTTCGCGGTAAATTGACAGAATTTTAGTTCACGCAGTTTTCAATTCGCGCTGCCAAATTGTTGACCATTGACTTCAATAGTAGACAAGTATATTCGCGCCGTTTTATTTTCGCGCTGCCATTCCAAATGCGAAAATCGCCAAAATAAAACTGTCGCAAAAATTTCCCGGTTTACAGTATCGGAAAGTGTTGTTAAACTTTTCAATTAAATGCTGTTTAGATGGGTCTTTTCTGATGTTGGTCATAAACTGAGATTCGTAGCAGTACAAAAAGAGGTCCGCTATAAGTGGTGCACAATTGGTACCCATAGGAATTCCTATGACCTGGCGATAAATTCAGTTACCGAAAGGAATGAATATATTGTCAAGTAAAAATTCAAGTGCTGAAATCATATCAAAACAAGTCCAATTAGTTGAGTTCTTTTGTTTTGTATTACTAAAATGTGTTTTAAAGGAATTAGAACATATATATTCACAATCGGATTTTTTGAATGTCCATTGAATAAGACATCTGAATTTTTCCTTTTAAGATTATGTGGTAAGGTAGTATAGAGGGTAGAGAAATCAAAACTTTCAAGGGATTCAAAAGGGGCATTATATGCATTCAATTTATCGAGAACATCCAATGAATTTTTTACACTCCAAAAATGATTGACACCACTGTTCATACACTTTGTTACAGAAATTGATAACCAGGTTTTTAATAGCAGTCAATGTATTAGTGAGTATAATAGAAACTTTAGTTGTAGAACAGTGACTAGATGACAAAATGAATCTAAATATATATTGCGTTTTGTGGAGTTTAGGAACCCAGTACATGGTTGGAACTGTTTTACTATCAGGTTTAGCCTGTAAAGATGTGGCTGTTAGAAAATGTATGTTTGTAATTTCATTTTCCGTTAATTGGGTTAATTGAAAAGTATGTGAACTGGTAATTTCTTTTTGGAGTACATTTTTTGAATATGGATTTCTTTGTTTTGGGTTCTAGTGCTGCTGATGAGGTATTAATTTCCGAAATGGCCATAGAGCTCATTAAAATTATTGCAGTTGGAGTTAACATATGTGTTATGGTCTCATGTTCATTTACTCCATATCCTTTCGTAAAATATTCTATATAATGTTTACGACAAACTATGATGATGTTATTAGCAGCCTTATCAGCTGGGACAAAAACAAATTCCTTGCCCAGTTCTTTAAGTTTCATTTGGATGCGAGAAACGGTGGCTTATTTTTGTTCTCATGGCGGAAATGTTGTTCAAACTGTTTAATTCGGATATCGACAATTTTCATAATAGCATTAAAGAAAGAATCCAAAGATTTTTTGTCAACGTGTTCACGTTTAACCCAATTTTTACAATAAATCTTAAGTGAGTCGTGGATGGTATTACGACAATCTTTCCAATTAATTTTAGAAGGTGGCCTATATTTTTTACCTTTCTTTAAGAAATTATTAAGCTCTTTGTCCTGCAAGATGTTGAGATCTCCTGTGATGACATGGGAGCTAGGAGTATAGGCGTATTTTGAATTGTTACAATTTCATGTATCAGGCACAGATATCTTTATAACCTTTACTGTAATTGAAGACGTACTGCCGGCTGAGTTTCTTGTATACGTAACAAATGATGGGAAGTTCTGTATTTTCGAAATAGCCAGGGATTTTTTCTTGAACTGAATGATCATTTAGAATGCCAGCAATATTTATAAAATCTATTCCTTTGCCGATGTATTTTATCTTTAGAAAATGTTTTTGATGTTGGTCAGGACGATCGATTTTAGGAAAAAGCTTAAAATAGCAGAACACAATTATCATCTTTGTAGTTTCGTATTTATGACTAAGGTACGAAATAGTTTCGCATTCATTAAGGATATTGTTTAATTTGGTGGCAGGTATGGAACATAATTTACTTAAAAGTTGATGTCGACCATTATTTTTAGAAATGTTAATTAGATCCGCCACAGTGGTGTTGACAGAACGTAATCTACGTTTATTACGGTTAATTCTACGTCCGTGAGATCGCTTGTTACGTAGAGGTTTAGAAACAATATCCAAAATATTTACAGAATTGGTTTTAGAAATATTACCAATGACCATTATATATTATCATTAAGACCTAAAGAATAGACAGTTTGCAGTTTCTTAATCCAATTTAGTTCTGTTTTTTCTGGTTTTATTGAATTTTGAGTGAGATTGTCCTGGCTGTTTTGTAACGACTTCCAAAGGTTGAACTATAATATGTTTGATATCGTGGTTGTGTTTTTTAAGATTTTGATATATTAGGCCAGACTTTTTTTTTATTTTCTGTTTAACGGGACCGCCCGACCCTATTTTAGCCAAAATGGAAATTAAAATAAAAGTGGTTCTTATGGATTTTATTTTTATTTTTTCCGCCGACTGCATTATTTGGCCATTCTCAAAAATAAAAATATAGGGTCAGAAAACTGAGCTCAGTATATTTTTTGCCTTTTAACCCTTTCACAGTAGACCACTTCAACAGTCTTTCCACGTTTCGGTATGTTTACAAATTGTCAATGACTAAGGAAGTGTTGTTTGCGCATATGTCTGCGCATTGAATCTTGGGAAGGTTCTAAATATATGTACTTTCATTTTGCGATCTCTGGACCAAAACGATCTAAATTACCATCAAACAATGAGAATTTTGCCATGAAAATGGCGATTTTTTTTTTTAAAGGAATCAGAGCCATTTGGGGATATTTCGAAGATTTTGGTATATTTAACATTGCTTACTCAAGAAATGAACAGATAGATTCGGATTTCGTATGCTTAAATGTACGATGGGACTGACTACTGACCCACTGAAAACGATGGAAAAATAAACATGTATTATGGGACAGACGACTGACCCACTGGAAATGATTGAAAATGAGCGAAATATTGTAGATTTTAATGAGAGCACGCTTCTGACGAGGGCACAAGGCTTCTCACTGCTTCCATTTATTTTATACCGGCAAATGTCAAACCTGAACGCCAAAAAAGGGTGATGTCGCAGGTACCCAGCAAAGTTTATGGACATTGCTGTGGCATTGTTTGGAATAAATAAATATGTCTTATGGGTCCATGTTGTTAATTCTTATTCTTCCCAAAACCTAAGTAAACAAACGTACACTACACATTGCAACTCCAATTTCCCAAAGCTAACCCTAACCTACAGCTGTGACAGGACAGCCTACCTACGTTGTAGTAGGTAGTAGATATATAGCCAGTAAAATCGACTGAGCTAACGGAATATTTCTTTAGCTCATTTGGTTAGGTGGCTGGCTGAAGTGCTAGAGGTCCCGGGTTCGATCCCCGGAGGTGACCATTGCAATTTTGTAAGGAGATTCATGCTCTCCGGTTACATTTGGTGTCTAGCAAAAAACCCACGGTGGTTATATATCAAAATACAGAAGTAACTGTTAATTTATTTAGAAGGAGCTAACCAGGGTTTGTGTGTGAGTCATACATAGCAAATATGATGACTCTCGAGGTGGGGGAAGTGTGACAGGACAGCCTACCTACGTTCTAGTAGGTAGTAGATATATAGCCAGTAAAAACCGACTGAGCTAACGGAATATTTCTTTAGCTCATTTGGTTAGGTGGCTGGCTGAAGTGCTAGAGATCCCGGGTTCGATCCCCGGAGGTGACCATTGCAATTTTGTAAGGAAATTCATGCTCTCCGGTTACACAGCCATATCATTTAATAACCCAAGCCTACTGTGGTAAAGAGGAAAAAATCTCCATCCAAATGTAGTGGACCCTAAAGTAAACAAAGGCCAATCAATAATTCATTTGATGGTGAGATTTCATCTCACTATTACTGAATATTTTTTTATCAAAAAAACTCACTCACCTCTATTTTTATTATAATTTTATCTTTATTGCATAATACTCAGAGACTATATCTTCTTAAAATATTAAATCATCGTATAGCTCATTTGATCCCTTATAATTTGATGTATAAATCATAGTGATAAATACTGTATTTAGTATTAGTAATTTTCTTAATAAGATAGGATGAAAGTTCATTGGTGTATTGGGGTTATCTTGTGAAATTTTCAGCTAACCCTTGCCCTAGCCCTTACCAAAGCCTCGCGTCTCTATCCCTCCTTGTTCAGTTTTAGGGGAACTTGACACAAAACCCCAGCAAATTATCTGTCTTTTTTGTCTGTAATCAGCATCTTGTTAGTAGTTCTTTAATATAACGTGACAAACTTGTTTTATAAAGATATTAAGATAATTTCTGTTATTACATGTAGGTGTGCATACTTTATTGCCTTTTTGATTATCACATTCTGCTGAAGCTGTGGGCTGGAACAATTGTTTGAACAAATACATGTCCGAAATCTAAATTTATACTATTCACCATTCATCAGCAACACCATGTTTTCAGATGCGAAGGTACATGTTTTGTTGCTAATAAAATTATATAAATTTAACTTCTAAAAAACAATGAGGTTCCGATCCCTTTTTTTATTTTTTGTATCGACTCGACTGATTTTCAACTTTTATTTTTATTTTTATTACGCCCTCTCGACCCTGTTTTTTTCCAAATTTTCCCGTTAAACAGAAAATAAAAAAAAGTCTGGCCTTATACTTTTATACTTACTGGGTCTATGAAAACGATACAGATGTTCCTGAGTCCGTTTAAAAAGATACCGACCAGTTCCACCGACATACTGATTCCGCAGTTAGGTTTATTTCATTTAAGTAAATATACAACATTATTAGTTTTTCAGTCAATATCATTGTCAAACTGTAAAGAAAAGGTGCGACCATTAACAGTAGACCTCACTGTAGTTTTATTGACGATGCGTTGGCATGTAAGTCATTTATTTGCACGACACTTCTCAATAAAAGGGTAACCACGGTTTTTAATATTGAAAACATTAGCAATTGTGACATTTTTAGATAACCGTATCTTTTTTTTTAATATTTTATTTCAAGATCTAAAAAAGCAATTTATAATAAATAAATGCCAAATATGGATTTTCTGTGTCATTTTATGTTTTCTAGATATACAATATTTTTGGTTCAAACCCAGAATAATACATTTCTTACTTAAAGAATATAAATAAGATACTCAGCTAAACACGCTGCGTTTGAGTTGAAAGGTGTTGATCTACCGCCAAAAGTCACTGATAGACAGATGAAGGTGGTACATGTATTTTAAATGAATAATCCAAGGACAATGGCAACACACGAAACAACGAAGAAACAGAGACACAACATGAGTACGGTACAGCAAAGAAACAAAGATGAACAACACGGACCCAATACAAATAGGAACAGGAATAGCTTTGATTTCAATACTACATGTGATAAAGTATGCAAGATGACAAATATTTCTATAAAATTTAACCTTTAAATGCAATTTTCGAAGGTATTTTGATATTGGAAAAATGTCGTCAGATAAGTTTTGGCAATCAAACGTTTTGAGAAAAAATATTCTGAAAACGTTTTCATAAATTGGAAAAATACTAACGAACATTTAATACAAGACAATTTCTTTGGAAATGCAGTTTTATATCAGATAATATTTGTAGTCACAAAACTTCAAACGACGTGATGGTTGAGTACAAAATGCACTTTCTTGTATCAAACCAGAGTAAAGTCATGAAAATGATGAATTTTATGCCCATTAAATAATTAACCACCTAACTGTAATGAAGTGGAAAGCAGCACCCGGGAGGTTGAGCTCTGATTAGAGAAATCACCATTGCAGCACAATATTTATGGTTTCAACTGATAATGATGAGATAATGTATAATTAAATAAGATAATTAAGTTAAAAAGTAGAGGTGAAACAATAGAAAAATAGATTGAAGGTTTTATGTGTTCATCTTGATTTATTGAACCATTGGACACATCTAACGTTTATTCTTAAATTATTAAAACGTTTTCGTGGAATTGATTGCACGCTGCCTCACCATTTTGTCATTGTCAACGATTCATTGACAGTATTTCGATGAGAGAAATAAATATCACAATCTGAATGAGAGAATGCAAACAATGGATTGACAATACAAAAACATAAATGTCGAAATACATACACTGGAAAATAAAAAATGGTGTATCACGATTTCTTCCAAAACCGCAGCAGTTTTGTTGATTTAGTACACACTTTTAACGGTGCATGATTACCGTTTTTTAACGCATTCTTCTGGTTTAAATATACTTAGTATGATTTTTCAAGAAACCCTCATTTGTAAATATTTTAGTTTCACCTATTGTGTTGTTATTTAAAAGTTTTGATTAGGTATAAAATTTAGATGTCAACTAAGTTATCCTTTATATGTCTTTTATCTTCAAAAGTAAATAACCAAACCGTCAGTCTAACAGAAAATAATCTATAGACAACAGCAACACCGGAAACTAAAAGAAACAATTAAGTACGATAATCATATATGAACAACACGGACCCAATTTAATCGGTGCACCGGTACAGTAAACATGTAAATTACGGTAGTAGAGGAAAACACAATTTTTTAAGGAAAACATTTTTTCATCTTGTAAACAGTTATTCCATATGATTCACAGGATTATAATTTTGACCTTAAACTTCTACAGTGATGACTTTAAGATACGAGTAACAAACACTTGTTTAAGTAGCATGTTTTTACCAACAAAGCTATATCAAGGTTGTCATTGTATCAGAACCATTAACAACCTAGTAACATTTTTTAATTGTTATCCCCGCACTTTTCTGAAGAAAATGTTGGGATATTGTTTTGGCGCCGTCCGTCTGTCTGTCCATTAGATGAACCTTGTCAGTGGAAGTCCTACATTGGATTTAGTGTTTTAATTTTGTTATAGAATTGTTGCATATATGCTGCAGATGCGCAGTAAGCTTTCGGATTTTTATTTTTGTCTTGGGGCAAACAAGAGGCCCCCAAGATTTCTATTATATATATATATATATGTGAGCTTGTCAATGAAACTAGCCTTACATTTTTGGACTTAAGTGTTTAAATTTTGTTATAGCATTATTGGATATATGCTGCAGATGCGCAATATAGCTTTTGCATTTTTGATATTGGTCTTGGTGCAAACAACAGACCCCAAAGATATCTATTATATATATTTGAGCTCGTCAGTGAATTCCTCCTACATTTTTGGATTTACGAATTTGATTTTGATATAGAATTTTTGGAGTTTTGATTCCGGTTCCAACTTTGGAAAATTTCCTGAAAATGTCAAAGACTCATATTTTTTAACTTTTACAAAAAATGTAGCACATAATCTCATATTTTGGAAAAATTAAGTTCTGAATACTTAGAATTATAAAATGAGATTCCAATTATGGTAAATATCCTGAAACTCTCAAAGACCACTTATTTTTTGGAATTCTACCTAGCAACGATGAATTTGCTTCAATTAGGGCAAACAATCTCCCCACATTAATTTCCGCGATTTGTCAATCATGTAAATGTCTCGTGTCAGTTTCTAGAAATAGTGCAACCGGATGTTGAGGAAATTAACACATGCATCATTGTCTACCGAAATGGTTTTTGCATTTTTATGACTTAGATAACTCAGTGTATTGATATTGATAGCAACGATACTTTTAGAATTTGCATCAATTAAGACCAACATTTTCACAGTTCCATCTTTGGTTAACTTCCTGAAAGTCTCTTAAGGACTTATTTTTGGAATGTCTCCCCAGCAACCATATACCCTTTTGTTCCTTATAAGTAAAAATATTGACTGGCTAATTTGATTTCCAAAATTTTGAGAAAAACTGCGCTTAGGGTCTGTAACAACCATTCTCTATGTCAAACAGGGCAGTGCGGGGATGGCCATCATTTCTGATGGCTCCACTTCTAGTTTATATTATGTTATTGACCAATGGATATTCTATTTTATATTGGTGTCGAGCTAAAAAATAAATAAATGAATAATGTCTACTTGTCCAACAACCAAAAGGAAACATTTTTGAAGAACCGTTTTTCCCTGCATACTGTATATTCTGTACATGATTTGAAATCGTAAATACTTTGAGCTTTAATTATGATAATAAAACTTTGTGTGACAAGATCCTAGTAGGGTGTACAAAAATTCTATGACCAAATTTGAAGCCAATATTGTACGGAAAGTTAATTGGATTATTTTAATTAAGAAGAACACATTGTGACAGTCACGTCAGAATTAATACATCAAGTCTAGCTTTTGTTTCCAACTAATGACTACTTTAAAGAATTTATATATGGAACTTGTCAGTTTGTGTCTCTTGTCTAATGGAAATTAATACTTTTACTAACACAGTTAGATTTTCCTTATGAAATATTACTGACGATGAATCATGATAAATTACGTAATAATACCGCAATATCTCACTAATTGCTGAAACTTTTTTTCCTGAATTACAAATCGTAATTTCATAATGAAATAGAGAATACTTTATCCGATACGACAACTGCATGTTACAACAAAGTCATCATTAAACAATTTATGAATTGTGCTTATCCTAGTACTTAATGACGCAAAGGTGTGAAAAAGGTAAAACTAGCTTACGGGAGTATTTAAATAGTTCTGTTCTATACAAAGCCAAGAAGATATTGTGAAACCATGCGAATAAGTTTGAAAGTAATAACAAAGTACCATTTTAAAAGCTTAGCTAGTTGTTTTACCGTTACAGACGGATCAGACATCGAGCTTCTATATTTTATTACCGTAAAATTTCGCACAACCTTTTCATCTTAAAGTAGTAATATATATTTATTACTATTATTTCTATATCTAATAATCTGGCGACATTATGTTGTCCCCGGTAATGTCTTTTTATAGTGCACCGAAATCACAAAAAGAAGATAAATTAGTATTACCTGAGATTACGCAATTTTATCTGTATAGTCGTGGTTTTGTCGTGACAAACATATGAATTGACTACATCTCTAACAATCGATTATAAAGGTTTCCAAAAGTGAACACAAAAAAATTGTTTACTTACGACAAAGACAAAATCCACTTTACCTACAACACATTACACTAATCTAACTGTTCTCTTGGCAGACTGTAATTGGTAGTTTGTTTTGTTCCAGAATGACAATGTTGACTTGGATTGTCATTAAATGTAATTATTTACAAATGCGAACTAGTTTTTGTTTGTTACAATGAAGCAGGTACAGTCAATGTAATCTATATTCGCTGAGTTGACATTTTTAAATTCACAATAGTCAGCAATAACTTTCTTTTATACAATGTTTATTGTTAACCAGACAATGTCTAAATCAACTTACCACTGTGCTATTTTACATTGGTTGTCTAGAATTGTCTGTATTCTAGAACTACGTTTTTAGGACTTACATCTAGAATTTGACCAACCTCATACCATTATGAAAGAGGTTCTTCATCAGATATCAGTTCCTTGTAGGACATTTTGGTCCGAACTGTAACAAAGATGTAAAAAATGGATAACAGGAAACACCTACAATGGCTGAAATATAAAATTACATGCCACAATCTGCTATGGAACTACACATGAAGAACACGAAAGGCAAAAGACAAACTTAGACAACGATAGGAACTCGGGACAGGCGGACTTGGAACCGGCATTAACAAAAGCCAGCGATAGGGTTAAACCGGGTTATGGGTACCCAAACCTCCCCTTTATCTGTCCCGTTTCCCTATAGTATATAAACATACTAATAAAACCCAATACAGGTAGACCACTAACTCCATGACCACAATCTTGAAAGGAAAGAAAAAAAAAACAACACATAATTTAGAAAGATGGGTCAAGGGGTGCTCGCCGCTGAACTGCCGGCTAGCTCAAGGAGCCTAATCTGCTGGTAGAACACTGTCGCACTACAGAATCTTTTTCAGTTATAAATAATAAAGGGGTGAATATTTCTTTCCATTGTATACTTCATTTCAATAGTGCTGAAGAATTGCTACTGGACACTACCACAATAGAAGGGAGGTTAACCCGCACTATAAACCGGTTCATCTCATATACCTTTACTTCACCAATAGCATCTTTAATTTTTTAACGATAAATGTGTATTGCAAAGCCTGACCACCGATGTTTAAATTTACCTTACAGATATAGTCTCTGTGGTCACGTCATAGCAGGTGACGGGAGACTTTAATATCATTGAAAATCCGTCTCTCCGTTTTATTCTTGCAAAGGGTAAAAAATGCCAAAAAAATATCTACGAACCACGATCTATCAACTTTGGGCAAAATTTAAAACGTAGAGGACTAAGTCAGATAAATGGGTTAAACAAAAACAAGATGTAGACTTGTTTCTTTTCAGTTTGGATTAAGGCTGTAAGGTCTTAAACAGAATAGTAAGCTACGAAGACCAATGTCAAAGCATCACTCATTTTCAAAAATTCCGATGTTGCCAGATACTTTTCCTCCATTCTTGACAAATGTTCAGGCAGATAAGGCCCCTAAAAACATAATTTTCATTTATTTGTGAAAAACCATTACATCTATTGTGTCATGAAAGAACTAGGCATTGACTAGAAAACTGACAAAGCCAGAAAGGGCCCCGCCCCCTTGCATGTCCCAAAAACCTGCTTTTTCGAAATTTCTTGGAAATCATAAATCAATATTTGGGGAAAACATAAATAACAAAATCCTAATTTATTGTAAATTTCTGTATATGGCCGTCATGACAACTTATGTCTCATCTGTTCAGATCAAATCAAAACATTCAAAAAAATATATGAAGGTCATTTCAAGTTATAATATGACAGAGCTAATTCTCAAAATATGATTTTTTTCATATATAAACTAAGTTTTGTTTGTTTCACCAAAATGTTTTATGAATGTCCTAAAAATCATTAGGGGCCTTCTTTTGATCAAGTTAAACACTTTGCATAAAACTTTTAAAAATCTGTGAAGGTCATTTTAAGCTATCGTACAACATAGAGCTTATTTTCAAAATATGCTGTTTTTCATATAAAAACTAATAGTATGTTTTCCCCCAAAAAATTTATTTAGATTTTTCTCAAAAACAAAAGGGAGCTTCCTTTGGTCGAGACCAACCTTGTATATCAAAGTTATATAAATCCCTGAAGGCAATCTTAATTTATTGTACAACATAGAGCTAATTCTCAAAATTTGCACTTTTTTATATAAAAACTAATTTTTTCCCTAAAAATTGCTTTCAAATTTTCCTCAAAAATGAAAGGGAGCTTCCTTTAGTCAAGTTCACCTTTGAGTATCAAAATCAGTAAAATCCCTTTAGGCAATTTTAAGTTATCATACGACATAGAGCTAATTTTCAAAATATACCATTTTTCATAATAAAACTAAGTTTTTCCCAAAAATCATTTTCCGATTTTTCCTAAAAAAAGAAAGGGAACTTCCTTTGGTCAAGTTCAACATTGAGTAGCAAAATCATTGAAATCCTTGGTGACAATCTAAGTCATCATACCACATAGAGCTAATTCTCAAAATATGCACTTTTTCATATAAAAACAAAGTTTTTTCCCAAAAATCATTTTCCGATTTTCCTCAAAAATGAAAGGGAGCTTCCTTTGGTCACGTTCAACTTTGAGTATAAAAATCATAAAAATCTGTGCAGGCAATCTTGAGTTATCGTACGACATTGAATACGCTGACGGACAGACAGACAGACAGACAGACGGACGGACAGGCTGATTACTATAGGGCGCCGCCATTTCATTGCGGGCCCTAATAATAACCTCTGTTCAAAGAGGAGATATTGCAGAACAATAAATCTTGTCTTTTTTGTTGTTTTTTTTT